>WURS02001842.1:0-12781 GCA_011762765.2 Rhinocypha anisoptera
TACTTCACCCACCACCACACCACAGTCTCTTCCTACTTTTACCTCGCTAACCCAGCATTCTCCCTCAGGCCCCCCCCACCGCCACCCCGACCAGACACATGAAAACACATCACAGCCGTTATTGAACCGTTTGACCCTGATATGACAAAAAAGGTTACAGACAAATTTTGAGGACGGACAGACATGCTCAACAATTAATATATATAGAAGAGGATCGTACTTTTTCACATTATTTAATCCATACAATGCATTTCGCCGTACTATGTCATCATGGGGTACATTTTGAATGTACCTGATTATGCTGTAGTACAGCAAAACATGTTGTACGCATTAAATAATCTGTGGAAAAGTAAGATCATCTTCTATTATTTGACATGTATATACACAACTTCCACGAAGTGAAACCTGACATTGTGATGTTTAAAAGGATGATATTTGGGCGTTTAAAACTTTGTTTCCAGTGTGTAAGAATTCTGACAAGGTATTTAATTGCATTGAATCTTCTTTGCATATATCTAATTTTTGCATTTCTCTCTCAAAATATCAGGAACAGCTGTCTAAAGTTGAGGTTGTTCCAGAAAGAGTCAGTGAAATGAGGTCATCCACAATGGCAGGAATGCTGAAGCGAAGACCATACTGGTGCATTTCCCGCCAAAGAGCATGGGGAGTACCCATACCTGTGTTCTATCACAAGCAAAATAGAACACCAATCACTAGCAGGTAGACTTGACTTATTATGTCTCATTTTTAAACCAGATGCATTCCTTTGGGATAAAAAAATAATACAATATGTGGTTCCATTGTTTTACTTGGAGTTTCATAACCAGTATTTTTTCTGGTACCTGCAATTTGGCTGAATGGGATAGTGTGATGTGTAGCACACTTGCAATTAATGTACAAGTCTGATTACAATACAGCAGAACCTGGTTAGTATGTATTTCAAGTGATCGCAAAAAATGTATTTACTAACCAGGAAAGTAAATATAGCAATTCGGGTACAGTAAAATCTCATTATAACACAGACAGGGGACAGAGTTTACTCCTGTGTTATCAGCATTTTTTTGATTTTTCAGAAACTTTAAATATGAGTTAGATTTAATTAAGAATTTAATTAGATAAATTATTAAAGATTAGATTAAATTTAATACATTTTAATAAATGAAATAAATAAGATTAATTTAAAATAATAAATTATTAAAAAAAGATTAAATAAGAATTTAATAATTATGCAACATTTTATTTATGCAAAATCACAGTTGTGGTTTCATTTGAATAGTTCTAATTGCAGGAAGAATTCTCGGGTTTCGAATATACTTATTTGAATGATTAATGACTATACCCAGTGGGAAATCTGAGAACTTTTCCTGCAATATATTCACCGGGTAAGCCTAAACTCTTTAATAGGCCTAATTTATCTTGGTAAAGGTTAAAGGTGGCCATTAAAATATGCCATAAAAAGTGCACTTCCACATTACATACCTAAACTTACCGAAAAAATGAATAGCATTATAAAGTATATAAAATATAAATCCACGGAAATGAGCGATAACTAATATTGATTTTCCTGTTATATTTTTGTAAAGACTAACGCTGAATGATCCAAATAACTACATTGTAATAAATACACTTTCGTGTTTAAGATTTACAGCTGCCTAAACAAGACGAGCAACACTATGAATGAAGTGCATTAAGTAGATAAATGCAAAGGAAATAAGTGATCACTAATGTGAAGAAATAAATCAAAACATCTTTTGCCTGTCTTAAAACATCCAATTTACCAATCCATTAATAATTACTCTATAGTTGCCATATAAAGTCCATCGAGTAGATTTTCTTAGAGATTTTTCCCTTCACAGTTATATAACTGCTCTTTTTGTTTAATCAAACTAAAAATGAAATTACATTATGAACATTGAAATGAAAATGTACATTATGATAAATTGGAATTACACAAGTATAAATACTAGATGTAAATATTTCTAATATTTTTTAAATTCAAGTTAAACTTTTAAGCAGATAGTTCAGCTACATATTCCCTTTTTTGACTTTAAAAGTGTGGTTTACATAAAAAAGAAGATACTAATAGCAGGTGTTAAGTTTTTTCCAAAAGTGAGACTTGAAAGTTAGGGGGGGGCTTATAATCGCACAGGGGTTATATTTGGACAAACAGGTTATTGCCTGGAAACTTTTGGAACATATCATATTTAAAATTCCTTTTTTCTGCTTTAATTCATATGAAAGTACAGTATTCAAATTACTTCACAAAATATTTGAAAGATATTGATATCTCAGCATTTTATGTAACATTGCTATAAAATAATGCAGCTGGTTTGGATACTTATCTTTTTTTTCAAAATTCCATAGTTTTATTTCATCAACCTATCTTATTCTAAATGTATTCATAGTTATAATTAGAGTACAATTTAAATTATATTACTTATTGAAGTGAACATTTAAACCATTTGCTTTATTATATCGCCAGGAAGTTGGTGGAACACCTTTGTTGTTGCATTGACAAACATGGTGCAGATTTCTGGTGGACTCTCCCTTTTAAAGATCTAATTTCAGAAGATATTTGCCACAGTTATGATGTCAGTGATCTGGAAAAGGGTCAGGTAATTTTTATTTTATTTTATTTATTTTCCAATCACCCACATACAGCACTAATAGGCCAATTTCCAGTGGACACCATAACATTTAAAATTAAAAAAATAACAATGATGAAATACACATCCATGCCCTAGGTGGAGATAGAAAAATCCACCTAGTCACCATTCGAACCTGCGACCTCTGGGTTGGCAGACAAGGACGTTACCCCGTCACCGCTGAGGCTGGCCAAATTATATATACACAAATTCTTTAGATTAATTTTTCATGAAAACCAAATTTGAAATCACCCCATGGTTCCGTCCTTGATGGGTTATAATAGTTCCATCTGAGTATTTGATATGTGAGATGACATAATAAAAGAGGAAAGGTAAATGGTGGGAACTCCCTTAGTGGAAAGATGATCCCAGGCCCTCCTTGACAAGCAGCCAAGAACTAGGCCACTGGTGGCCTCTTGAGTGTACACCTGGTTGGGCTAATTCTACCATTTATGCCCAGCAAACCAACCAAAGGTGTATTTCAGAGGTGAGAAGACATTATGATTTGTAGGATAATCATAAAAATGCATAGGTTTTAGAAATATTGTCATCTCTTTTTTGAATCATAACTTTCACAAATGGTCCATTGAAAGTCAATCCCTATATCTCTTAGTTTCAGCATCTATCTCTCTTTTACGTAATAAACGTGTTCAGACAAGCCTCTCTAACAATGAAATCATCTTCAACTCTACTACTGTATTTACCCAAATATTGACCGACCCCCCGTTTTTTTAGTCTAAATTTGGAAAAAAAATCTTAGTTTTATTTCATAGTAAACTAGCTGTACCCAGCCAAGCATTGCTGTGGCTCAGTCTGGTTAAATGGAAAAGAAAGAAAAGAGGAACCACATGTTTGTAATGTTAAATTTCTCAGTGCTTGGGCAATTTCCCAGTCGAATTGGGAACTTCAATCTCTTAATTTGAAATGACATATCTGCTGGAATCATAGGAATGAGGACACCTTCACGTTTGAAAGGTCATGTCAAGATTGTTGTTCTACAACACTACTCATTAATTTTTTGCTGTAAGCCACGTGCCTTTGCAAAGCTTTGGCTGGTTAATATTTTGCAACATGATAATTGGCACGCCAATTTTTAATTGCAGTACATGTGATGGCATCCCTCGCAGATCAAGTGAATTTAAAAATTCTGTTGGACTACTTCATCTGCTTCCAGAACAGTGTCGACGGACTTGTATTACCTTGCTTGAATGTTAGACTGAATATATTGTTAAGTTCGTAGACGTCTTTTTTCTTGGCGGTAAGAATAGCTTGTTCACTCAGTCAATCCTAATTCTGATAATTGGTTTGAAAATTGGGAAATACTTTTTCAATCAATTCTTCATTTGACATCACTAAATTGCAGAAGTTATGAGTAAAATAATAATGTTATCTACTAAGAATTCCAAGTGCATAAATCCATAAAAAATCTTATTTTGTTTTATATAGTTCCATATTGGCTACTGTGAAATAAAATGCAAACAAGATGGGCAAAGAAACTGAAACAATATTTCAGGGGAGCACTATCACTATCAAATGACCAAAAATAAAATTTTGTGATTTACAGATTATTCTGCTACATAGAAATTTATTCAAGGGTAATCTACCAGTTACGATAGGTTTTAGATGGATGAAGGTTAGATTTTCCCTGCTACATCTAAACTTATTCCCTCTTCAAATCTGCATACTTCCCACCAGTTATCATACATAGAAATAACAAAGTAAAAGAGATGAAAATATGGAGATTTTGGAGTAACAGCAACACTGACATGACTGTCATGTGGCTCCTTACATCAGAACTCAACGTAGGACATATGTACATGGCCCGCAAAAAAGTTCCTACTTCCTAGAGAACAGTTCCCTGTTTATGGCATGAGGTATTTCATAACTACATACAGTAGACTCGTTATTACGAAGTTCGTGGGACCAAAAAATTGATGGTTCATAGTGTTGTTGTTTGTATCAACGTAGTTTTTATATAAACATAGAACAAATATCCATTTGCTCTTTTTTGACCTGTTAAATCTTTCGTGTGTTACAGCCGTGCTGTGAAATGATATCAGACATGTAAATAACAATCAAATTATGTACAAAGATGCAAAATCAGTCTAATTTGTTGTTAGAAAATCATGCATCACGCTATTTTTTGTAGTAATTGTCGCAAGCCGGAAAATTAATTCAGCTGGGAGATAAATTCCATGGAAAAACTGCTCGGCTGCCTGTACAATTAATATTCGGCAAAAGGAATACAGTAGAATTCCGAAATTAAGTATATCGATTTTATGCTTTGTGATCGATTTTATTCTTGTAAAAGTAATTTGATTTCTCGCAAGTTAGTGAGTGGCTCTGCCTGATTCCTTAAGCAATAAGGAATTATTATTTGACCGCATTATGAAATCCAACTGTGTATCTGCTCCAAGTGGATTACTTATCGCTGAGGAATGACATTGTACAGATCTTCTACAATTTAACGGAGGAACTCCTTATCAAACACAATTTGAGCATCTATCTTGACACCTACGTCAGTTTATTATAATGTTATAAAAAATATAATTAGCAGTTCCGCATGTGTAGCCCCTGTAGCCTTAGGCTTCAAAATAGTTTGTGGCAGATTGACATTGGTGTCTCTTCTTGTTACATGCTAATCCTCCATGAAGGAGCTCGCATCATAAACTGGCTCTAACAATGAGGTGGAATACTTTTTAGGATATTAGAAAGAATTCACACATTATGTCTAAATCTATACATATATATTAATTTTTGAGCATGTCCGTCCATCCTCAAAATTTGTCTGTAACCTTTTTTGTCATATCAGGGTCAAACGGTTCAATAACTGCTGTGATTTGTTTTCTTGTGTCTGGTCGGGGTGGTGGTGGTGGGGGGGGCCTGAGGGAGGGGGTGTTGGAGGCAACGTTTCCGTCAAATGGAAAAGGAAACAATTAGGAGTGGGCGATGAGTGTGGGCACAGGAGGGAAGGAGTCCTGAACGAGAGGAATCCGGGCGTATGGAAGGAAGCAAAGGTAGAAAAGAATCTGGATGGTCATGGTCATGATAAAATATTTCCAGCCTGGAGTTCTGATTTGAATTAGAATGAACGTACAGTTATTCTCTTATGTGAGAACAGCGAGTTAATAGAAAAGTAAAATGTAGGTCAGTAACAGTAAGTATGAAAAAATATCCTAATTTTTTATACTTTTCCCAGGTTTTACCTTCCATTGTAATTCAGCAACCTCGAATATGTCTTTCATTTTGACATCCAGGGCATTTTGAAGAATGGAGAATTTGGATTTGGTCTGTGAACGTGCAATTAACCAGTTTGAACTGATTAATTGTACGTTTCCTGCAATTTTTTTTTTTACCATGGCATTGAATTTTCTTAAGAATGTAGAGTTCACAGTTGAATTTATTGCCCAATGTTGAAAGATAGTAAAAAATAGTGAATATCATCTTCCTTGAAAATATTCGATTACATGTAAATTTTTGTCAAAAAAGTTGGGAAAAGATGGGAGCTGCATTTCAGGAAAGAAGTGATCATGCTGGGTTACATTTTCAGGAAGTTTTTTGGATAGGTAAGGTCACTGTAGAGTTATGTACAGAAATTCTCTCTTTAAAGTAACTTTTAGGCCCCCTTTTATTGATTTTTTAGGATTGTAAATTGCATGAGGAATGTTGATTTGGTATAAAGTGATTAAAGAAGAATGTCCAAGTTACAAGTAGAGCTTACCTTAGCTTATATCTGAAGTGGTAGGAAGAAGTCCCATTCTCCATACTGTGAGTACTTTATAGTAAGGTCTGGTTTCCAGAAAATCACTCTGCTATCACTGTTAGGTTGGTTTGATTTATACCAGGGAGTATGCACTTCAAACATTCTATCCACTAAATAAGGAAAATGTATATTTTCCTTATTTAAATCAGGACATTTTTATTATATAATGAAATATTTATATAAGTGTACTGAAAGACCACATTTTAACTTTTACACAGAAACTTTTAGTAATTTATGGAAATGAAAAGATGCTAACATTGTTTCCATCATTTTCTGGTCTTCTTATAATTCTTAAAAAGTTGTGGTGATGTATTATTGATATTTTTATATTTTTTTGTTTTTTATTATGTCCTTCCATTCCAGGATATCATGGACATATGGTTTGATAGTGGTATTAGTTGGTCTGCTGTTCTTAACACCCATGGAAGTACTAAAGTGGCTGATCTTTATTTAGAAGGAGTCGATCAATTTACTGGTTGGTTTCAATCATCTCTTATGACATCTTGTGCTATTCAAGGAACTTCTCCTTACAAGTAAGTGGCGCTGTTTTATTTTGCAAATTTCATTGAGATTTTTTTCTTTAGTCTTTGGAAAAATTTTGAATCAATATGAATGAAATAATTTCAGCTTTTTAATGCAGTAGAATCACTCATTTAATTGTATGGCAGTTATGTTTGATGATTGAAGTAGGTGGGGAGGATGAGAGTCCATCATACAAGGTTGCTAGAGCCCTGATAATTTGTGGTCCTGATTCATATTGCGACCTGTGATTCAATGAATTAGGAAAGTTTACCCAGTGAGTAAGAAAATAATACTCAATACTGGGAAATACCACTTATCTGAGAATTTCATGTATAGAAGACTGTGAATTTTCTCAATATTTAAAAATAAAATCATTTTGAAGTTTAAAATTATATTTACACTGTTAATTTCATATTCTACATTTGTTTTAAATAAGGAAACTGTATGTGCATGGTTTTGCTGTTGACCAGGAAGGTCGAAAAATGTCCAAATCTCTTGGAAATGTCATTGATCCTGAAGAAATAACATGTGGTGGTAATGATCCCAAGAAAAATCCAGCATATGGAGTCGATGCTCTCAGGTGAGTCATGGTTATTATGCAAATAAATTCTGTATCGGATAGAGTGTCCTTATCATATGAGAACCTCCCAGTGTATATGATAAGATATGGAAGAGGGAGGTGGGGAAAGGATATGAGATCATGGAAGCATCAATAATCAAATGCCTCTATTGTATGGAAAGAAATGTGGTATCTTTTCCTTCAAATTTATTTTTTTTAAATTCTAATTAATAATAAATTTGAGTACTTATAATGAGAGTCAAATTCTGTTATAAAAAAATAATAATCTTTATTAAGCAAAAAGCTATTCAATAAACATTTACAGTTCAGTACTTAATACAAATTACAATTACTTAATACTTAATATAATTCTAAATACAAATACATAATACACTTTGAAACATCAAACACAATTGAAACAACACAAAAACATCCAATTACAATTTAATCATTAACACTCCATTTTCTTAATTACAAAAGATACAATTTTTACCTGGATAATATCCATTCTCTTAATTTCATTTTAAATCTGTCAATATTTTTGCAATATTTTATTTCCAGATGTAATTTGTTATATATAACCAAGCCCTTATAGAAAAGAGAGGTCTGATGTTTTCTTCCTCTTAGGGAGATGAAAATAATCTCTAATTCTTGTTTTATAACTATGGACTGCATTATTTTGTAGGAGTTGTCCTCAAAATACTTAAGGCATTAGCCCAATGATAATTTTATGAATAAAAATAAGAACATTGTAGTCTATACATTGGTTTACATCCATCCACATCAACGTTTTTAACATAACTTTCATATTGCTATATCTATCGCATTTCAAAATTAGTCTCATTCCTCTATTTTGTAGAACTTGAAGCCTCTTTTGGTCTGACTTATTGGCTAGAAACATAACTGTTGCACAATAATTAAGGTGCAGCAATATAGTACAGTTGTAGATACATTTGGTTGTCTCACATGTTAAAAATTTGTTAATTCTCTATATAAAACCCAATTTATTAGCAATTTTTTTACAGGTATAATCAATATGATCCTTAAAACTCAGTTTCCTATCAATCATAGCTCCTAAATACTTTATGGATTCCACTAATTTAACCTCACAATTTCCTATTACAATCTTAACTTGATCATTTATAAAGTTGACATATTGCGGATGTGAGGCCAGTAACATTTCTTTGGATTTTCCTTTATTCAATTTCAACTTATTAGCCACAAACCACTCACTTAAAATCTCTAAATCTTCATTCAGCTGTGTAACTACTTGTCTATGATTTTGGAATGTGTAATGCTTCAACTGGAATTGGAATGCTTCAACAGATTTTATCATTAAGTAGAGAGTTAATTAGCAAAACAAGAGAAGCGAATTATTTCTCGATGAGTATGAAAGGTTAGAGTAAATTTGAATTGCTGTGAAGGTTTTCCGGATGTCTTACTTCTGCCTTCCTTTCCCTGTTCCAATATTTACAAAAAAACCTCCTTATATATATATATATGTTTTTATCCAAATCATGTTTATAAAAGCAGTCTTTATATTAGAGCTTTAGATGTTTGGCTCACAGCTCTGTAGGAACCTCCAAAAATATTTCGACAAAGTTTTGAACAAATGAGGTCACTAATTATTTTTCCCTCTACAGTTTTGCTCATTGCGTTATTCTCCCGTCTAACCACCCGAAGAGGGGTGCCTGTTAGAACCTGCGATGGATTAGAATGGTATGCCGTCACGCAACCAATAACGTCTAATTACATTTCGGGGGAGGGGGAATATCACTCCAGCCATTGTGACACTTTATGAAGCCTTATCATTTATGCCACTAAAATTCATCCTGTTAGGTCACATGACATACTTCCTACCTCTATATCCATTCAGTTTAAATTATAGTAAACTCATTCAATAGAATTAAGATTTTTTAGAGCCACAAGCAGAATAGGTGTACAGCAAAATTGCAGAAGTATTTGAGCGTTCTTTGCCATTTGTATCGACACAAAATTTTCATGCATTTATAATTCCTTATTCCGTACGTCAATTAATTTGTATTCCATTTTTGTTCGGCCAAACGATTCATCTTTATTCTAATTCCAAATCCGTTTTTCATGTATTT
Organism: Rhinocypha anisoptera; assembly: GCA_011762765.2. Lineage (NCBI taxonomy): Eukaryota > Metazoa > Arthropoda > Insecta > Odonata > Chlorocyphidae > Rhinocypha > Rhinocypha anisoptera. Next base: position 9,598 of record WURS02001842.1, read on the forward strand.
TTGTCTTCATCGTCCGACGTATTTGAGGATCACCTAGTAGACCGACCTATCAATTAAGTCAACGGGCTACATTTGCACAACCACTGGGTTCACGGTCTAATCATTTGTCACGAGTTTGCAGCTCTTTGGGGCGAGAAATTTAATGTCCAATGAGTGAGTAGATGAACGGAGTAAGGTTAAGTTCGCGTCCACTGCTTCTGATCGTCGTCGACTCATTTTGTCTTCCCTTATCTCTGCCGGTTGGCCCTTATGAAACACGCACGCACGAAGCGTGCCTCTTAGAGTTCCCCCGACCCAAAAGAAACCCTGACCTTCCCTTGAATCATATGATACGTTGACCCTTCTTCTTCCGTGTCTCCGTCCGCGCGCGGTCCCTTTAATTATTCGTCTAAAAAAGTGTTTGCTCCAACACAAACTCCACCTGCCAATGCTCCCAACATGAATACGTCCTACGACCCAGGACCGGTTGTCATATCGTCGACCCAAATTTCCTATTCATCCCCTCATTTCCTTCCATCTCTCGATTCACCAATTCGCCACCTTTTTTGCTGCATTGGGCTAAACCGACTATTCTACAAGATAGGTGATTATTTCTAAGTTGAACCCTATCTCTTTGAGAACATTAATTACTTCGCAAAAAAGATATGGATACACCAAATGACGTGAAAATTTTCCGTCATCAGTTAATAGTAGGCAGTTGAAGTTAACATTATGATGCTGTATATATTTTTCGTAAGAGCAGTATTTAATTAACATCACTGCGACAATTTATATTTGAGCTGGAGGGAATAACATTCTGCTGATAACAAAACACCTGGCCCTGAATGTAGCTCTATGTATTCGCTCCAAAGAAATCACCCAGTGTCGACAGATGTAAATAATACGTGATCGTCTGTTTCACTAATAATGAAAGGGAATTCTTGGAAGTTTTATCATTATCATGGAAGTTATTCTATTTCAACAATCGCTATAACCCTATTTTTCAGAACAGGAAATACATATGTACATATATTTTTCCCCTACCGATATTTATTCTGTTAATCACCAATTACCTGCAGTTTCACTGGCTTAGAGTCATTTTATCGCAAACCTATTTTCTTCTGTTTTATTGAATTTCATCGCACGCGTAAGTGGTGGGGTAACCGTTCCTTAAGGACAATGATTCCATTACAAACGTCGTAAATATACCCTTTCAACGTTCCTCCAGTTTCAATCACTACTCCTCTACTGCAGAATGGAGGGTCGCATTCAATCTCCAATTCTTTCTGCTAAGCTTCCTTAAAAATACCGCGGGTTTGAAAGGGACCCTTACGTGACTAAGTTACAGCACGAAGGGGGGCGGAAATCGAACTCTTCGCATCTTAACTCGGCTGCCTCGGAAAAGTTTCCCTCTTGAATACTTGCGCGGGCACGAGAATTCATTTATTCAGGGGGAGGACGGCAAAGGCTCGACATAAGAGAAATAGTATCCTCTCCCTAATTCCCAATGTCGGGGTTGGCCAACTTCTTTAATAGGTGGGCCAATTAGTTCGCGTGGACATTTTGACACGCCAAAGGATAAGAGAATATCTCACCCGCTCCGAAAGGTGAACGACGAAGAAAGGTTGAGCACAGTATGCGTGCTGAACCTTTCTTTTAGGGTTTAGGGTAAAACAATTTTTGTAAATAATAGTTTTTTCGCTTTCCCTTGAGCAACTCCTTTCCCATATTGTGTGGTGAAACATTTTTCCCCTCCGAAAATTTTTAAAGATATTATGAGATAAAGAAGCAAAAAATATGTCACTACATCATGATATGGTAAAAGGTTCTTATTCCTTGGGAGCGGCTTACTGAGTTCTGTCGACATTCTCGGAGAGAGGTAACCTTAAAAGAAATCAAACATGTACAATTAATGACGGAATCATGAAATTATTTCGAATAATTTCCATAAATATTTAAGTAATTTACTATAGCTATATTATCAAAAGACTCCTACCGTAACTGAACTCTGGTGAAGCCACTCAGCAATACAAAAATTATATTTGAAAGTGTTTGATCAAATTCTTTCTCGGTAAATTACAAAATTCGAAGCTTCCACCGTGGCAATAAAAGTCAGCAACGACAATTTTTAAACGAAGTATTCGAAAGACCTTATCGCGTCATAAGAGTCCGATGGGGTTTGCGTGATAAATACGTATATGGAGCATTTTAGGAGTGTATGGAGTAATATCGTTAAGTAAGGATTTGTGTGTATACATACTTTTCATAGTTTTCGCTTGATAAATTTTGTCAACCGCCAGCACAGTTCAAACGAGCTATGAGCATGATGACTGGAAGAGACAGAAAAATTAAGAAGACTTCCCTCCTTTACCTTTGTTCATATCTCCTCGGTGACCCTAGGGCCCCAGATACCCCGATAAAATATTAATTTCCCGTCATCACGATTCCCAGGTGCTGAACAGCCCGAGTTTACTCCATTCATATGTCAAAATCAGGCTTCGAACCCACAACCTTTTGGCTAATAATTGGGCGTAAAAAAATTACGATATCTCAGAGTATAACAGCAATTTACTATTTTAAACTTAACTTGTGTAGACTGTATTCTCTGCCAATCTTTCTGGATTCTCGACCCGCCCGCCTCACATACGTATCTTGCCCAGTGATTCATTTCGAATCGCTCGGGGTAATCTCTTATTTCTCTGCCCGTGCCACGGACCATTATTCCTTCCTTTTTCCTTAATGGCTCTTACGCTATCGCAAGGCCTTCACCTTTCACCACAAAGCTTAACCACATCCCTATCGGTGAAAGGATATCCCTTTTTTTAATTCTGTCACGACAGCGTCAAACAGGCGCGCTAGAAAATCGTCTGGCCTCGTTGAACACCGTGTTGGGGGGTGTGGCTCAAGAAACGCGGTTATTCCTCTGTTCGGCACGTAATTATTTTTTTCTCTTCTTCCCCATTTTCATTTATTTATTCAGCAAAAAAGTTGAGTTTTTTTCTCTCCCCCTCCGCCGACGTCAAGTTTCGGCGCCTCCCCTGACGACAAGAGTCATTCGCAAGTGTCATTCTTTCAATCGGCCCCTCGAGTTCCTCGTCAATGGGTGGCGCAACCCTTTTTACGGGAAGTTCAGTGGTGTGCGGTAGGAGGATGATGAAGAGAAGAAGAAAAGTCGTAGTGGAGGAGGGATGTTTGGCGGGTGGAG
>WURS02001853.1:0-12781 GCA_011762765.2 Rhinocypha anisoptera
ATTCTCATGTGGAGCATAGCGTTTTATGATTTCGACATTTGGTCCTTGAGGGAGGACAATAATAACAATAATGCTGTCTTTATTGTTCAGGCGAAATTAGGACCGTAAGTTCCTCTCTTACATTTAATCTTTTACATTCACAATTAAAAACGCCCACCATTGAACAAATAACAATGAGATAAGAAACAAGAGTCTATTGAAATGTGGGTGAGGCGAAGAGTGGAGAAAATAGTGGTCAGAGAAGAAAACAAAGGAAAAAGTGACGAGAACGGTGCGGGAGGAAAGGCAGTCCCTAAAGAAATCCATTGAAGGCAGGAAAAATGGTTGGAAGGGATACTCTGAGGTATGGGTCGTTAACGAATGTACACACGGAAAATTTTAACGCAGAAAAAAACGATATACTAGAATAGAGAGGAAAAGAGCGGACTTTACATAATATAACAGAGCACAATGATTTTTAATAAAACGAAAAGCTGAAAATAAACATAAAGTGCGGAAAGGAAAAGAATAAATCGAGTAAACTTATGAAAACAGTTTCTCCTGCATGTCTTCGACCTGAAGACTCCTGCGAGAATTCAGAAGAAACTGTTGTCAAGAGAGAACACACCACGCCGTAGAAACCCGAAAGAAATGAAGTCTTCATCATATAGATGCCGCGAAAGCCTTCGCACCAAGTTCAAATAAGGACGTTAAGAGAATCAACTTATACTGCCTCTAATGAATTGGACTCTTTTTAATGAATGCCCATTACCGATTGGCATAGTACAATAGAGTAACCTTATGCATTAGCACAATTTTCTGGCTCACACTATAGGAAGGAAATCACTGAGCGAGGATTTTATCAAGCTGAGCATCGGTGGGTAAAACACGAATGCATAATGACTTATTGTAGAATGAAAAGATGGCACGTATCTATCTAAGAAACACGATAAGATCGGAATAATATGTAAGGATTGTAAAGGACAAGAGGAGCTGAATGTTAAAAAAGATTTACGCATCATCTTCCCGAAGCGAAAGACGTCTCAAAGAAACGCACAAAAAAGATTCACTTGGGCGAGTTTCCGCCATTAAAGAGCTCACTTCTGCAAATGTGGAAGAAGTTTCAAAAATCTCGCGACAGTTCAATAGGCGATAAAAAAAATGGTCACGGTACGGAAGCGGAATGGTTTCAGAGTTTCTGAAAGGGGGCGTAATGGCAACCCATTCCAGTAAAACCACTACCGGTGAAGGATAAAGGTATATCGATTGGATACACCAAGCTCCAAAGTTTTTTAACTTTCGAAGCCTGAACTTTCTGCAATTTTGTTCGAAATATATCTCACCGTCATACAATTTTGATACCGCATTCGAATTGCTTCTAGATACCAAATTAAAAAGATATGACATTTCTTCAGCGTGATCATACCCTCTAAAAACCAGCAGGACAATTATCTAGCAGTAATAACATTGTTTATTTCCTAATATTTTCCAATACACTATAAAAATGTTTTGCGGCTATTCATTACTTGAATAGTGGTATCTAGTATCAAAGAAATACTTTTTTAATCATCTTTCATTCTAGTACACTTATGAACTGTAGGCATTAAAAGTAGTCTCAAGCAAATGATTTTGTACAAAGTATGATTTATTGAGATAAAATATTCACTCACCTCAGTCAGATATTTCAAAAATTCACTGGCTTAGAGAGTATGGTAGTAATAAGATCCGAAATATTCTTGTCCCAACTGAACTAGTTCAATGAAAATTATGTTAATAATGCCTATAATATATTTATAATAAGAATTATTGGAAAATTGAATAAAGAGTTATTAGAAATTGGACTCAAGCTGTACTTTTGACTGCATAAGGCATATTACAAATCTATTTGAAATCATGGATGAGAAATATCGGGAAATTATCCGAAAATTATTACACTCAAATTAAGACGTCGCATAATGAATATACACTGTTACACATATAATATTATTTGTATTTGGTCAGAAACTATATTAATATTCCGATTTTAAATAAACATGTACTCTAAAATTCATTTATGAATAGGAACGCTGCATAGGCCCATAACTGAGAAGGCGAAACATGTTTCGACAGAACATTAGCACTCGTTTTTCCACACTGCATCCACATCAAACAGTGCGTAGAACATTCAGCAACAGAATCCACCACAGAACTGATCCACATGCAAGCTAACCCTGCACCAAATAGACAATATGAAATTCACTATTGGTTTAATTCACAATAAGCAAATTAGTAGTAACTTGAGATGGGGGATTCCGATTCGATTCACTCGGAAATCGATTATTTCTACACGATTCCCGATTATTTTAAATCGATTATTGTGATCCGATTCTGATTCGATTCCTTTCCTTTCCAATTCGATTCACTTCCGATTCCGATTCAGTTACGATTCCGATTCAGTTACGACTTCGATTCAGTTTCGATTCAGATTCAGTTAACATTTCGATTCATTTACGATTCCGATTCGAATCGATTCACATGATACGATTCCATTTGGAAGATCCGATTTGTCGAGCGAATAGATTCATTCCTTGAAATCGCCCATCTCTAGTAGTAACTGATTTTCAGCGTTGTAAAGTATTTTCACCTATACTAATGGATTTCGCCCGAATCGTTACACCCGAATGTGGTTAAGTACAATAGGCGAGATTAAATAAGTCTGTTAATGAATTTTTATTCACAAAGACGTGAAAGAATTTCAAGAAATAATACGTGATACGGTATTCTGTAATAAGTGTCCGAAGTTCTGCCATCAAAATATATACGTTCAATAGCAGAACAATTCATAAAAAAAACCTTTTCACTGTTCAGCGTGTGGTTGCAAGTCTGGTCAGCACTATTAGGCTCTTCAGACCGGGAGGAAAGATAGAAAAAAGGGTAGGAATAGAAGTGTAGAAGGAGGAATGTTTTGGAGGTAGTTTGAGACTATATCCTGAGAGGATAAGAAACGCCGTTCATGAATATTTTTTTTTCACTCCAGCTTCCTCAAATAACTTGCGCGACGATTCTAAAAAAAAACGGAAACCAGAAAAAAATATTTTGCCAACATTTTGATCCACAGTAAAGGACGAAGGTCGACGTGTAAGAGTAAGCGAGCGTGGCAGGCGCTCTCTTCCTTTCGACTCTGGTTCGGTGAAGAAATATCCCCGAGAAAATACTCCCACCGCCATCTAGTTTGCAGAAGACCACCTACTTAGAATCTGCTCTCTCCACAGGAATAATACCGAAGGAACGAAATCGCAATTTTTCGGGCAGTATGCCTTTAGAAGGAGGGGAGTATTCTTGTAACTTGTGTGACTTCTTTTTCGCTTGTCTCCTTAATACATATAAGCTATACGTTTTATATACACTTAATCCATTAATATTAAATTGCATAACATAATCATAAAATGAAGACAACTAAACTACATTCAGTACAGAATCCAAAGAAGCAGCTTCAAAGGTTTCCAATAACTTTGAAAATATATTTAAATTGTTTTACACTGGAGCTGCTATCAAATAGCCTCTAAATTTATTTAATTTCACATTATTTATACCTAAATTTTATGTGATATTCACGGTCAATTGTTTATAATGATCGAGGATAGAGTAAAAGATGCTCCAGTATAAAGATATAACGACAAGTTAATTTAGAATTATGGAGGCTTAGCGAGTATAAAAATTTTCATCTTCTTTAAGGGCCTTAAACCGGAAAATTTATCGTAAGAAGCATCATGTTTGGCCTTCAGAAATCCTTGGTCCCCGGTTTTTAAAAACAGAAGCCTGAGGATAGGATAAAAGGAATTTTAAAAAATTCCAACGATCCACGAAATTAGAAGCTAGAAAGCATTAGGACTTACGGGAGGGCTCAGAAAACAAATTTTGATTCGGGGCCACAAAATAATAGAGAATCGATCCAGTTTTGTTGGAATTATTAATAAAAGCGAATCAGGGTAGAGTAGTTCCAGCTGCCAATCGCGAGGTACCAGTCCCGCACTTGTCTTTCCCACGAGTTTTCAAGGAAAATTTAATAAAACGAAAAAATATTATTGGGTAGTCACGAACATCTGTTCACTGGCTCAATTCAGAGATCGAAAGTAAAGTTGAATAAAAATAAAAATGGAGAAAATTCCTATGTACCACATGAATAACCTTTAAGTGTGGGGGGGGAAAAATAGAGGGATAAAAAATTGCAAGGTAGTGCGTTTCTTCCCATTTGAAAAACCTTTAAATTAATTTATGATTCAGTTAGAGTGAGAAGTGGAAATAAAATTGTCTTCCTAAGAAATCAGCATTAAAACACCGATTTGTTCAATATCACATCGTTTTATTTCGTGGCTACGATTCGACGAAAACTATAGTCGTCTAATAATGTTCAGCAACACATTTCTGAAGCGATCTGATTTCTGAAATGATGACATATATATATCAACATCTTGTTCACGGAATAGAATGGTTGCATCAAGTCTTTTTTTGATCTCGAAGAGCATACATATCTTAAAGATATTCCTGTCAGTTTATTCTCAGTAGAGATCTGACTGTAAAATAGTCAAGATCACCAATTATAAAGGGACCGATCGAAAATCAAATAAATTTCAATACGCCACGATGAAACAAGTTGGTGATATGTAACGAAGCTTAAAAATATCTTTAAGTTCCAAAAAACGGGGAATATTGGCATAAAAAATCAACATAAATACTTAGGACGGAAATGAAAAACACTTGAACACGTGAACACGTGAAAAACACGTGAACTCCACAAATTTTTAATGTGACGACCTAGGTTTCGACACGTTGTGTCATCATCGTTTGTCTTCATTTTTCTCCGTATTTTACCAACAATCTACAACAAGCCGTTTCCAAAATATGAAAGTATGTTAAAAAAAAGAAAAGGAATGCATTAGAAGTTCCTATTTATATAGTTCCACGAATTAAAGAACTTATTAACATTTTAAAATATTATAACTTCCAACTGCTAATTATTATCATTGCTGAAACTTAATTCACAACATGCTGGAGTTGGATAGAAAAAAAGCTAATGAAGTTTTACCTGAATACTTTTTCACTATTTTAAATATTTTTTCAGTTACTAATACTTCCGGGTTAATCTATGAATAGTGCAATAGTCAGCAAAAGCTCGCAGGTTCGAGTCCCGCCTAGGGTATGGGTATTGTGTTTGTCTAGAAGGTTTTTTTTCTAAGGTAAGAGAATGATTTGAAATTTCTAAATTAGCCTAGTCTTCGACGCATCCTATAAAACTAATACTACTATTAATACTTTCAAAATGTCCTCATACATAAAAAACATTAAACATGGCTTTCTCTAACACTTTACGCCCATTGAACGCTTAGATAAAACAAAATAGTTTATTCTTTAGAAATAAAGCTAAACGTCCGCATTAAAACTTGAAAATGTTATCAACGGCGAGAAATAACAGTCTCACTAGAAAACATAACGTTCCAATACAAGTGACCGTTTAGGTAAGCTATCATCGATATTCATTCCGTAAATTGGGCAAAACATAGGAAGCAAGACGAATAAAAAACGTAAATCATAATTCAGCGATAGAGATACAATTAATTTATATAATTAACCATAAAATAAAATCTTTCATGCCAGAAAAATGTCTAAAACTAAACTCTCATATAAATGGAGATGCCAACAAAATAAAGAAATTTTATGGCATTTCGAATGCAAGCAAAACCTGCATCATACCTGCCATTAAACCTGCAATAATTAGCCATCAATGTAACTTTATCCTAGTACATATAGGTATGTCAATTTTATCCTAACCCTTATATATAATTGCATATAGTAAGCTGTATTATGCAATTCTTTTCAAAAAATACCCGAATTACTTCTATCAAAAATGATATATAGATAATTAAGTATCGGTGTCCCAATTCATCCAAACACACTTCCACACAGCATCTCTCAGTGTATAGCATTTTTAGATCTGTTAATTAAATTGAAGTATATTAAGTGAAGTAGTACCCCACCTAACCAGTAAAGTATTAAATAATGCTCTGGATGATTGAAAAAAAAGGAAAAAGGCTGTAAGATATAGTGATAATTTTCATTAAGTTAATCAAATTTCAGTTTACAGTTATTGTTAACTTATATCGATTTGTATTCATAAAACTACGTAATAAAAGGGACGTCGAACTCATAAAACATAACACTGTCTAGTGAGAAAATATAAAACACATCGTGGAGAAAATTCCACACTAATATATTGAATTAGTTGGCTTCCTTCCGTGTACGCCAAGTGTAGTAGCAAGTGCTGATTAATTGCCTTTTCTCAAATGTTCACTGTTAATCAAAAACAAACAACAGTTAATTTGTAACTGAGTCATACCAGTCGCTTTCTGCATTATTTGAGATGTCCTTCGGTCTTAACCCCGCCCCTTCAACACTCCTCATTTAAATCTACTTCCCACCCCTCCCTCACCTCAACTTTCTTGAATGTTTTGTATACCTGTTGGTACTTGAGTTCAAGATTTTTATACCTTATGTAAAGGCAGTGACATCGAAACCAGTCAAAATAAATATTATTTTTAACAATGGAAAATGTTCATCTCCTTATTAAAATTGCATTACTTGTTGCCAAATCCTTTTCTATTACTGAGAGAATTAAATTTCTCTCAGTAATTTGGGTCAACTATATTAAAACGCATTAAGCTCTTTCATTTGAACTTTTCTGAGTGAAAATATTAGGGTTAACTTGCTTAATTTAAACTTATTATTGATTTAAAACTTACATTTGTCTCCACCTCCTCGTCCTTCCACTAAAAACACATTCTAAATTCACATTCTGGACCTGGAATCTTCTCTCTTAGCATAAACTTTTTTTAAATAATACCTTCTCACAGAATGTTTATGAATATGCAAATCTTCTGTTTTAGTCATTTTAGTGTACAATATTTTGAAATTTAGTAGATTTCACAAATCGTATTGTCCAAGTTAATGATCACATATTAATAGAAAATCTGAGCATAATTTACGGAGTATATGATCAAAGTTGGGCATAAATGAAAGCCTGAAAATGAAAGCATAAATGAAAGATGTAGATTTGTAACTAACACTCTGTAATATAACTAGGAAAAGGATTGGTTCCTGAGCTTATCGCGCTAAAACAAATAAACGATAGTAAAAAATGTATTCTATCAAAATTTGACTTGGACTTACAAGGTACCCATATAGAAAAACATACAAATTATCCCAAGCATTATATAGAGCACATTTATGCTTCATTATTTTTAAAAAGCCCAGCGGTATCAATTAAATCACAAAAATGGAAAGAAAAATATCCAAATGATAAATATGTATTGTTTCAGCGTGCATAATGATGAAGGTAAAAGACCAAATATCAGACTCATGCCTAATTATAAATTCCGTTTTGCGATTACAAAGAGATAAGATAAATTTCAAATACTCGTCAATCCAACTAGATACTAAATTATAAATTTTCGGACATTGCCATTACTCAACAGCGTAAGTGATTTTTATTCTGGTGTTATTAAGTACCTTCCTGCAAAAATACTCATTAATACGCTAAAACTGTTTGACAGTTGAAAATTAAGAATCCCGTGATGAAATGCGTATACTAGCAGTAAGCAAAAACTAAAAATAAATAAAAACGTGATAAGAACCAGGATTCACTGCTCAAAATGACAATGAATATATATAGTAAGTCAAATCCTCCTTATTGATATTTTCAAAAGAATGCAACTGTCAATCAAAGGGGTTTTATTGAGGGTAACAAGGATCATATACTAAAGTCGATTGTATGGGACCTATCCGACAAATATTTTTAAACGCAACTGACTGGCTGCTGGATGGAACGGCTGCCAAACTTTATTTTTTTAGTAGTAATAGTATTTTAATTGGGAGAGTCAACGGGTATGGTCATTTGGTACCACTTCCAATCGAGAAAAAAAACCTTTGGGACAAAACCCATGCACTAGGAAAAACTCGAACCCGTGACTTTGGGATATCCGGCGAGTGCGTTACCTCCAGGCTAACGCGGGCGGCATTTTATTCGCCATCTATTTTTTTGCAATTTAATAATGTCTCTGAAAGTGAGAGAATGAGATTCTAAGGAATTTGGAAATGTAACTTAAATACGACATAAACCTGGGAGAACATTAGTCGGAATGGGTAGAAATCAGCATGGAGACTTCGAGGAAAACAGTCATGACGGCAAAGGCATAAGAAGCAGAATTACTTTACGAAGGAACTTCCAGTGAATAGAAAAGTGTGGATGACAAGAATCGTAAGTAAAGATAAAACAAAAGCTAGTGTAAACCATCATTTGAAGCGTAGAGTTGTAAGGATCTGAAACTTAGTTCTTGTGGAAGGAGGATGAGTGTAGATTGGAGACTATTGAGACGTGGATGTGACGAAAAATGTAGAAAATAAAGTGACCATGGAGGAAAATAAACGAAGAAGACCTGGTTGTGGTGGGAGAGGAGAGTGAGTTGTTAAGGGAATCCGAATAAGGCATGGATGAGGTACTGAGAAGTATTTGGTTGTTGAAGACTGTTCAAAGGTTAGACTTTTGGTTAATCAAAGTAGAAAAAAAATGAACAGGAATAGATTGAATGATGGTTGGTAGATAGTGTGAAGAGATTTATCGTAAGGGCGGGGTAAGATTTATATAATATCTTGAGGTCATCACAAATCTGACGTAACGGGTATATTACCCAACATCATTATCGGTAATATTTCTTACAAATGGCATCTTTGAATCTAATGTGAACCCTGTGAAAACCTTTTAATTGAGATGAGCTCTCAAGTAAGTGAAGTAACCCACATAAAAGTTCACTTGATCAATGCATAAAACTACGATATTTGTCGAATATTGCTTATTCTTACACCTGTTTGAAATAGTCTTCATTAAATTGTCGGAAGATCCGAATTTTATCCTCATCTATTTTAAACGTGATATAATATAACCTGCCAACTATTTCGAAATTTGAATAATACACCCAAAAACAAGATCAATATTGTCGTCAAAAATCACCATAAAATTAAAGATAAACTATATAACGAATGAAACGGGTTAACTGGCTGAAGAAGCTGCGGACACGTATTGAAAATATAGATAATATAGATAAAAGTATACAAAACATAGATAAATAGATACGCATTAGAAAAATGCATGAGAGGCAACTGGAATTTCGCTGGAAAGTGCTACCTTGCATTCACAAATATGATGTGATGCATTCAGGAGGTACAATAGTCCCCCAATCTGATCTCCTATGAGGGGTACATTAGTCAAAATGGATAGGAGTGCTAGGATAAAATGGAGGATAAATGCAAAATGGAGGAGTGCAGGATAGGAATGTAGAACGCCAGGCCCCTTGGAGCTTGTAAATGTGAAGATATATATACATATGGACGGGTTGTGGTTAAGACATCTTAGGAACTAGTGAAATCAAATGGACTGGGGTAGACGACTTCTGGAGCGACGGATACAGGATAATATACTCGGGAGATAAACAGAAGATAGCAGAGGAGTACATTAGACTGAGTAAGGAACGGCGAAGAAGAGTTATGTAATGTTGACAACACAACGAGATGATCCTGACGATGAAATAAGGAAAGTCCACGGACACTGTGATAGTTCAGGTTTGCATGCCAACATCGAGTCATATAGAAGAAATAGAAGAAACATATAAGAGTCTCAAAGAAATCCTTAGCTTAGTGAAAGGAAAAGAGAATATAATCGTAATGGGAGATTGGAACGCAGTGATTGGAGAGGGCAAAGAAGGAAGCATAGCAGGGCAGTAGGATGGAGACTCCGCGGGAAGGTCGGGGAACTAATATTCAACCTATATTTGGATAATATATTCAAAACATCTTTTAAAAACAACCGCACGGAGTAAAGGTAAATGATTAAAACATCAATATATAAACTGAATAAATAGGTAATAGTTCTATGTGACACCCTTGAAGGTCTTTAATGGAAGAAATTGGAATTATATTATCTAATGAAAAGATAAAATGCATTGTCATCAGTCGCCAAGAAAACCCAGTATCCATTTTACGAACATCCATCATTATGGACAACTAGTAAATTGTGTGGTTTCATCCGTCACTTTGTAAAAGCGATTCTTACTGAGATTTTGTTTTTCTATATAAACTTTAATGCACACGGCCTAGGTTTCGACTTAAAAAGTCATAATCAAGTGAAGTACAGTGGACACCACACTTAAATGTGTCTTATTTACTTCACCCGATAACGATCTTCAAAGTCGAAATTTAGGTCGTGTATGCTAAATTTTAGGTGGAAAAAGTGTTTCAATCTCAGGACAACCAGAAAAAGAGTTACGAAATCCACGTGCTTTGGTAGTTTCGTCAGAGATCAACTTGATGCCAAAGTTAAGATAACTTGCCGAATATGAATGACTGAAACCATCTTCCAAAATCATCAAGTATTTTCTGTACCATGAAGACTTGATCTTAGAAGTTTGGTAGATAATGGTCAAATGTTATTTTTGGTCAGTTATGCTGTGCGATGTGGTGTCATGGACATTAAAAATATCATAAATGATGAGAACAGAGGTCGTAGAGATTTAGGTCCATATGTTGAAAATCTCTTGGGTTGCTTGAGGATCATCATCATCATCTTCTTAAGACAGAGCCTTGTCGTTGCAGCCATACGTATGTCTCTCATCATTGCTGTTATTTTAGAATCCTCTATGTTGTTATTCTCATAGTACTTTTTATGTCATTCAGGAACTTCTTTCTTGGCCTTCGTCTTCCTTTTTTTCCTAGTACATTTCCTCCATTACATTTACTAGGAAGTTGTAATGTCGCAGAAGTTGTACAGCAAATTTAATTTTCCTTTTCTCCACCTCTTTCATTAAATTGCTCCCTTCTATAATTTCCCTCAAAACTCCCAAGTACTTTTCTTGTCTATGCATCTTGTTCTTGTTATCCTTCTCCGAATCCATATTCTCATTGCTTCCAACCGAGACTTTTCCATTTTTTCAAAATCCATGTTTCACATCCATATAAAAACGTACTCCAAATAAACATTTTTGCAAAAGATTTTCTAATTTCCAATTTCATAAGTTTGAATTCTAAAATATTCGTTCGAATTTCTGCTTGAGGATCTAATGAATAAATCTTAAAACATGCCAGAGTGGAAAGTGAGCAGCTTACAACAAAAAACTGCAAGAAGTTGTGCTATTTAGCTAATATGCTAAGGGAAGAAATATACAAACCACTTCAGCGGATGCTAAAAGGAAAAAGTGGAGTTCTAAGAGGAATTGACATAAAACAGACTTATTCGTTATAAGCAATGAGAAAATCAACCTAAAGCCAAAACGCCGATTAATATTTCATCGCGCAGAAAACTGATTGATGAAATAACGTGCGTGAAGACTGCTTGAAGATTTCGCAGCAGTGATTACCAACGTTAGGGAGACTCTGAAAACCAGTAAAGAAGAAAAAAGAATGATATAGGTCAATGGGTATAAATCCGAAAGATATCCGATTAAAATCCGAAATATATAAATGGACTATCTATCTATAATATCAAATAGTATATATTTATATCTTGAACCAGGGTTCGCACCAATATATGGCCTCAAAGCCCATCTTTTGTTATTCTCAAACTGTTCCCATAATTCCGGGATCGCTTTATTACTTGCATTATCAAGGGAATACCTTTTCAAGACCGCGTGCCCTTGAAGAAGCCAACCATTCAGGAAAGTTAGTTATAGACAAACACAACATCAATGCCCTGGGCGAGATTCGAACCTGCAACCTTTGGGTTATCCGGCGAGCGAGCTACCCACTCAGCTAACTCGGACGGTGGCCTAAAAACCCATTATTAATTACGACTCATGGATAATGTTTAACTGCCCATGCATGAAAGAGAAAGATCCGAGATTCGATTCTCAGTGAACGGCTCTAATTGGCAATCGTAAAGTAAGTGATGATGAAGTGTAATCTACCGGTTATGGTAGGGCTTTGATGAACTAGAAATTAGAACCACCTATCCTCACCTTAGCTTAGATTCCTCTTCAGATCTTCTACTTCCTACCACCTGTCATTCTATCATTTCTGTCAGGATATCTTTTCTTTCCCTCCATAGTCTTCTATGCCATAATAACTGTATGTCCTATCAGCTTTCCTTCCTCGTTAGTATACACCCATCATTCTCTTTCGATGGCTCTTCGGAAAACTTCTAAAAAGTGTAGAAAGTACTGGTTGTTAAAAAGGCCTAGAATATTGCGTATAGAAAAAGAATAGTAAGATAAAATTTCTTTATAATCAGTATCCTTTTCTATAAACGCAGTCCGTTTTTATCGACCGTTTATATGAATTTTCTCTTTTTTCTGTATTCTTGTGTGTTGCTAAAACTTCGGTCTTCTGGTTCTCGACCATAATTTCGTTACAATGTTCAGCGCGCGGAAACCAAGGCAAAAACGCAATTCACACGAATGAGTGGCCTCACGTACTCTCACGTCCGTAGTTTTAGTATCGATCTACTGCGGCCCCCTCGATTCCGTCCTGTCTCCTCCTCCAAGCGGGAGGGCGGGGAAAGGCGGGAGGAATGGTGCCAAAGGAGAGGATAGACAGAGGGAGAGAAAGAGACACATGGCGGATGACCCGCGAGAGAGAGAGAGAGAGATGGAGACCCCAACTGCCGGGGAACAAGAAAAAAGATTGCGCCGAACGAACAACGAATGCACTCACTCCGAGCGAGGAGGCTACCGACCCCCCCCGCGAGCGAAGAGCGGGGATGGGGGGGGGGGGGGGGGGGGGGGGG
>WURS02001863.1:0-12781 GCA_011762765.2 Rhinocypha anisoptera
GGAAACCTCCGAATCCCTACATCCATACGCCAGGGGGGGAGGGGGGGCGAAGAGCGGGAGCTCTGGTGGTGGGGGCAGGGTTTCCCCGCGCTCCCCACCCACCTCCACGTCGTGATGCCCCCTTTTTGTCCTCGCCCACGCGTCATCGCCATCCCGAGAGCCCTTCGGAACCCCATTTCTACGATTAAGGGAAGGGCGCGGTGTCTGCAATATTAAGTCTCCGTTATGGATCCAATTTCGTGCGTGCGATACCTTTCCGCTTCCCTCCACGTATCTTTCAGTTCCCTTCATGCATTCACCTCTTCTGTCCTCTTCACCTTCCTACGACTTCCTCAGGGCCGACCTCTCTCCCCTCTCTCTCTATCTAAAAAAACTTCATCACTAGCACTTCCTCCTCCCTCCCCCTCATCATTTGGTTTCCCTCAACACCGTTTTTCCATCTTTCTTCTTCTGTTTCATCTCTTATTTTCCCCCGTCCCCTCCGAATGCAATCGAATGGCATCATCCAGCGTTATCCGTGTTACGGAATGGGGTGCGACATTACTAGATGATTGTTATGGAAAATCATGTATTTGTTAAAACTATGTATCAGAGTGTGTAATTGTTTGTGTGTATATATGAATAATATGTATCAGAGTTTTTAGTGGAATACCATTAGAGAAAATACGGAAAAACTATTTTTATGGTCGCGAGCATATCTTCATGGATATATTTGTTACTGTGTAATTTGGGAAACATTCCACATATTTCCGTATACTCTTAACTTTATAGTTGTATTCGCAATTAATATTGTTACAGTGTTCAAGAAAGTACGCGTAATAATGCTGATTCACTATACAACAAACAGGAACTTAAATAGCAACACAAAAAAGGAGAACTTACACTATATATCACAATATATATATATATACTACATATATATATATATATATACATATGCATGCATATATATAGGACAAGAACTTATACTATATTTCGACGGCCACCACCACCGTTATCAACATAAAGAATCAATTCTCTCGAAGTTGATAACGGTCGAAATATAGTTTAAGTTCTTGTCATATATATATGCATGTATATATATATGTATATATAATGGCTGAGAAAATCGTGTGTGAGGAAGTAGTTCTCGGTGGTATTCTTGGTTAAGTCACGATCATCCGGCAATTGGAAAGTCCGGGTTCGAGTTCTGGCTTAGGACAAATTCCTTTCCTCATTTCCAAATATTTTGTATTCTTAGTGTATATTCGCCATATGGCGGTTGTTTCTGTATGAATGTTTTTATTGTATAATATATAAACATGTTCGTTTATGTAGATATATATAAATTGTGTGTATATATATGTATATAAATACATATATAAGTCATATAATTTAAGGTCTTCCTTTATATATCCCATTCACTGTCTACCGCTCTTTCTCTTTCCTCAGTCACATATCCTTCCCTTTCACATTTTAAATAGCTTCCATATGTGGCACGTCACCTGAGTAGATCTTCCTGCTTCGTTCAGAATTGATTCTCTGGAAATCCTAGAAATACATACATTCCATGGACAGCGCTGCCATTCCTACTCTTTTACCATCCGTATATCCACCGATTCGAAATCATCATGCGTGCCGAAATATTTGAATTTCTGACCGCGGGGCAAGAGAATCCTCGCATCCGCAAATCTCAGTGAAGCCAAATATTCGAGTTTTTATCCCCTGAGCTTATATCCCTCGGGCCATCTTATTCCCTTGCCTGACTTGGGCGGCTGAACTCTGTTCTCAGCCGTGCTGTGGTCCTTTGGAATGTTCAGAAGAATGGAGAACGGGCAGCATCGAATTTTTCTGGGACCGTAAAGGTATTTTCGTGGATGCGGGATCCTCTCGAATTTCTAGACCCGAGTTATTTCATATAATGTAGGCGGAATTTCTAAATCTGTTGTCATTTCCCGGCTTCAGAATCCCGCGAGATATTTTCCTAGCATAATTTCTCTCTGCATGTCCAGCTTCATTTGCCATTGTATTATTCCTTTTAGTAATATCGTTCGGTGAGAGCAGAGTTAAAGGTAGGGGATTTGTGCCTAGAAAAGTGAGTTCAACAATCACTTAAATTTACAATTCGTTCTGCACAGATTTTGCTATTGTTCGGAAGAATAAATTGTTATACCTGAAATTTCAAGGAAAATTTATTCATTTGTCACAAAAAAATTAATTCAATACTAGTTAATCACCACCTACATGTGAAGAAAGTAATGTAAATCTGAGTCTCCTAAACTTGCGTGTTAATGTCGTGAGCGGCAATAAATTCATTACTGTCTCCTGAACTTCACCATCAGCTGTTATGTTACAACAGTCTTTCCTCTTTTTGATATGGTGACTCCGTTTTCGGCACATAATAATTATGTGTTTTTATGTCTTTCATGTCGTTTGTAATAAGTTTTCTTCATAAATTCTTAATTTTTACTTTTATTATTGTTATTTCTCATTTAAATATTTTTTATAAATATTTATATACATATTTTTTATTATACATATTTTATTTATTATAAATATTTTTATAAATGTAATTGATTCTTAATAGGTTAATCAACTACAAGTCACTAGTTCCCTTAAATTGGCGCCGGTATAACACATATGTTAAGCCTCTGTATGGTGTACTATATATTTGGAAATATCCAGATTCAGATCACGAATACCTCTTGACTGTGTGCAACAGGCGGATGTAATGGAAGAACGTTCAAGGGAAAATAGCACAAGTTAGCCCAACGTGAAAGCAGTAATACATAGCCTCAAACACTACGAAAAATGAAGTCATAAACTGTCGAATATTAAGGAGAAAAGTTTTCGTTATCAAGTTTGATAATAATGGGGTACCTTCTCAAATCTCTTCGTGATTTGTTCGTGTCAGTTACGCCATGAAATCCTTATCTTTCACATACTCATTACGAGATCTGATTTTTTAGGTCAAAACTGAATGGCAAATATGAATACAAAATTGAAATATTGATGACGTGTATTAGTCTGATAATAACGTAAATATTTCTAATTTACTATGACAAGATATTATTTAGAAATGTTTTTTTTTGCTTATATCTTGTTGCATTTTACAATACAAGATTTCATGTCATTCAGAAATACATATTACACAAATAAAATAGTTCACAATATACTTTTACAATACCACAATACTAATACTAAATATAATAATAATACAATACTAATACAAAATATAATAATAAAATAATAATACATATAATGAAATAATAATGCATTAGTTATACAATAATAAAATATATTTGTGAAGTATATTTATCAAATTTGTAAATATCACCATATTAGTTTGATACTCTGGTCCTGCTAATCCCGTATTGGTCCGCTATCCTAATCCCGTCAGCAGGTCCCTGTTGAGATAATAAGTTGAAATAGACAAGGAGTATTATGAAATATTTACTATTTTCAATTTTATCAATATATCTCCAATAGCCATTTCTTTACTTTTTCTTTACCTCCCCTTTATAACTTAAGTGTAATAACTCAGTTGGCAAATTATTAAAGATCTTAGGTATAATGCCAATCAGCCTATTACCACCATAATTATTAAAGAATTTTGGTACATCCTAGTAATAGGCTTTTCTACTCTTCATCCTATGTTCCTTGTATCTTATTGTTTTATACTTATCACTAAAATAGTTTTCATTTATTAATATGTACACTAGTAGGTCCTCGAGTGGCAATATCGCCAGTGTCAAATACATTGCTTGTACATTTAATTTTAATATGCTTGTGTCTTCATCAAGATTGTTTTTAAATATTAATGTTAGGATCCGATTTTGTAAGGAATATAGCTTCATTTTTTAGTCTTATAAGTATGTCTCAAAACAGTCACTCCATATCTTAATATAGATTCCACTAGCGCAAAATATACCATTTTTTTACAATTACACTATCCTTTATGTGGAATATCTGATATGCAATTTTTCTCAATTTATTACATATCTTGTCAATATGTTCTCCAAATCTAAATCGTTGGTCTATAATTATACCCAAATATTTGTATGTAGGCACTTGTTCAATATAATTACATTTACAATATAATGTACTAATATTTTGTATAAACATTCATTTTCATGTATTGTCAGATGCACATATTTTAACTTATTTAAATAACTTACAATATGCATACACTTTGACTTTTTTAGATTTATGAAAAGTTCTTTGTCATGTGACCATATTGCAACCCTATTTAGATCCTTTTGCATGTTAGACACTGCGGTCTCTATATTCTTATGAGAAGAAATTAGCACAATGTCATCTGCATATACCAGTATATCACAATGTTTTATACAACTAACAATACTATTTACATACATTATAAACGAAGTAGGTCCTAGGATTGAACCTTGTGGGACACCAAATTTTTATTGTATTAGCCTTATTACAGCTATTTTTGATCTACACATGGATTGTTCTATCTTGTAAATATTTTCTAAACCAGTCCAAAACTATGCCTCTTACTCCCATACTTGACATTGTATTCAGTAATATTTTATGGTTTACAGTATCAAAAGTCTTCTTGTAATCAATGAAAACAACAACTACCTCATTATGGATATTCAGGTTTCTGTTAAATATGTCGGCAAAGGTTTCTAAAGCTCCTTTTGTGCCAGTATCTTGTTGAAAACCATATTGACGCTTGGAAATTAACCCATATTTTTTTAGGTATCTCATTAGGCTGTCTGAAACGTATTTCTCAAGAACCTTACTAATAGATGGCAATATAGAAATTGGTCTATAATTACCTAAATCTTTGTATGGGCCTTCTTTATGGATTGGCTTTATTATTGCTTTTTTTAATCCTTCAGGTACAGAGGCATGTCTTATAATAGATTTAACCAAAGTAGATATTACAGGGATGAGGATTGGATTTGCCATAATGTCTCTAATTCTAACTTTATCATGTCCTGGACCCTTTTTTTTTAGTTCAGAAACTATTTTACCAATGGTTTTGTCATCTGGCTCTATCATACACATACTATTTTCAGCAGTAATTGAAATATCGTTCCCCAATTTCACTGTACGTTTACTTTTAATATTTTCTATTTCTATGGTAAATTGATTCAAGAAATTATTACAGATTTCTTCCATGTGAGCCAGATTTTTTTCATCATTGTTTATATGCTGGGATCTGACAGTCATTGAGCTAATTAACTTCCAAATACCCTTACAGTTCTGTGTCGTTAGAAATCTCTCATAGTTATATTTATTTTTAGTTTTTCTTATCTCATACACAGCGTTGTTTCACAATTTTTTATAAACGTTTTTATAATTCTCGTTATTTGGACAAATCTTCCATTTTTTTAAATTTTATCCCTCTCAGTCATCAAGTTGATTAGCTCATTGTTTATCCAGCCCTTACTATTGCTTCTTCTAAGGTTAACTTTTAATCCTTTAGACTCATCATAGATTTTAGAGAAGGTAGAACACATTTTGTGATAGTGTATTAGGATCATCTTCTTGCAACAATGTATGCCATTGGTCTTTATTCTGAGATCAACTTTTGAGTTTTTTTTAGACATAATCTGTTTTCATTTTTTAGGTTATTGTTCATTACTACATGTTCTTCAAAGAAATTTAAGCCAACCTTATAGTGGTCAGAAATTTTTGTTTTCAGAATAAAAGTGTTAACCAGATAACATCTGCCATTGAATACAATATGATCTGTACTGGTTTGGGTCAACTTGCCATTTCTGATTTCTTCCCTTGTATAATCATCAATAAAATATAAAAAGCCATTTGAGGATAGCATCTCCTTATACTTCACAACAAAGTTATCACTCCGATTTTTTAAGTTAATGTTGACATCTCCAATTATAATAGTTTCACAAAAGTTATAACCAGAAATAATGTTTTCTAACTCCTCTAGAAATGCCTTAATGTCACCTTCTGGGAGTCTATATAGAGTTACAATTCTCAATATATTGCCGTCAAAATGTATTTTACCAATCATAGATTCAGTGAATGATGTTCTTATATCTTCACATTGGAAGTTCAATTCTTTTTGTACATTTACAATTAATCCACCACCCCTTTTACCTTTCCTTAATGAGTGGAGCATTGTGTATTCATTTATATTGCATAAAGATACTTCTTCTTCTGTACAGTTAACTTCTGCAAGGACAATACATTTTATATCTATTCTACATATTCATGTGACTAAAAGTTATCAAAAATATATCCCAGTGTTTTCTAATGGATCTAATATTTAAGTATTTAACATTAAAAGTTAATATTTGATAACTTAGATAACTCAGATATACTCTCGAGAGAATTAGTGTTAATTTCAGGATTCTTAATGAAATAGAAATTATCCAATTTATAGTAAAAACTATTCCAGAATCACACATGTTTAGTTTAATTTATCTATATCATTAAGGTTATTTATTCTTTTTGTTCTACTATTTGCATCCTTTTTTGCCAGTACATTTCCACCCTTAAACCACACAAATTTATACCCTGTTTCCCTCGCTTTCACCTTAGTATTCCATAGAAAGTTTTTATTTGCCCACGTTAATCTATCATTTACAAACACCCTACTACCAAATTTTTCTTTGAAGCGTTCATCCCTTACACTTTTCTTGGATCTCATTACATCCTGCTTGACATTGAATGAATTCAATCTAACAACAACCATTTTAGAGTTGTCGTTCGTGTTTCTTTTGGTCACAAATGATTAAATTATGTCATCTTTTGTCAGGTTTTCCACCTTCATCTCGCGACACACATTTATCACCTTTTCAATTAGGTTTTCATTTTCCTGCACACTTAACCCAGCTATTTCAACATCATTCATCATTTCCTTTTGTTCTAGCTTATTTACTCTATTTTCTAGATCTTTTATTACCTTGTTTTTTCAGCTATGTCCGTCTTGAGAGAAATTATAGTCCTTTAGTTCTTGGATATTTTCTATATAGCACTTTACTGTTTCTTTCAGTTCGTCGGTGGCGTCACTCGTATAAGATAATGAATTCTTCACCTCTTTAAGTTCTTTCGTAAATAGGGAGGATGCACTTCGTTTCCCCTTCGTCCAGGCGTTTCACATCAAGATCGTCACTGGTTGCACTTTCGTCGTCTCGTCTTCGGCACCCGAGGCATCTCCATTCTTTCTTTTTCCGCCGCGCTCTTGCTCCTCCAAGTTGCCTCGGTCACGCCTGCACATTTTGGGTGCATTTTTGTATCACACCCAGAACATAGAATGCAAAAATCTCCCTTAGATATGATAAGTGAGCAGGTTGCACACGACGTCGTTACTCTTTTGTTTTTGAAGAAATCCACAAAAACTTTAGAGAAAACACAATTATCAGGAGTAGAATCTATAAAAACCACTGCACACCACACCTGCCGTTTACCAACGCGCCACCTACCGCATAAACCGGGATTTAGTAGCGTTTAATTACTCATTTATATATTAAAATATCAGGAGAACCAAAACACCCGTTGCGCACACGAAGAAGATTATGGCAACTAAGGTAAATTGGTTAAGGCAAATAATAAATCCTACGTGTTTGTACTTGAATGTGCTATTTTAGGTAGTTTTCATAACTAGTGCATATAGCTCGATGCGGTGTACTGCCCATAGAAGTAAATGGAGACTCGTGGTACTCAATCAATCACCCTCTCGATAGGCGATCGATGACTTTGTCCTCCGTGATTCTTCTCTTGCGTGCTCTGCTCGTGTGGCGGGAATTGTCTGAAAGTCTGCGGAGGGGAACATTTTTTGTCCCTTAAATTCTTTTTCCATGATGATATTCTACCTTTTGCGCCGCGACGGAAACAACTTCGGTGTAATGCAAGGATATTCTGGGAAATTATCTGTAGTTAAACGGCGAGAGCTTTACCGGGACCCCTAATTTTTACGTCCTCATCCGGAATTTTTATATGTCGAGAGGACTAATAGCATTGGCCTGTAAGAACTGTAAGCAGTATTGATATCTAACACTGAATCACTGTTCAACTTTTTCCTCGACTAAAAACATCAGTCAAAATCGTTACAATTCCAACCCGGAATTTTTTTCATCCTAGTTAATCTAAATTATCGGATGACTACTATAAAAAATTAAAAAAATATACTGTTGAAATAAATGCGTTGGCAAGTTTCGGGTTCAATGTTCTGGTTTTCTTTTTGGAATTACTCGGTGTGATGAAAGTGCTGTCAATCTAGTCCTCCGTGGTCGCGCGAATGTTTTCTGGCTATCGAATGGCCCCGTTGTCCATCGCCTCGCCAATTGGAGAGAGGGGGCTAGCTGCGACGAAGTGATGTTCTCTCGTGACGCCGAAAATTATCGAACCCGCAGTCTCGTTTCCAACTTTCAAATTTTTCCGCTGCGGCACGCTGGTGCCGAGATGCGTCGCACTTCCGCGATGGAAAACTCTTTTTAAATATCACATCACATCGAAAACGACTCGTATTTAGAGTTTCGCCCTAATTTGAATTCGATTGACGGTTCAGCACGGAAAAGAAATTGGCCCCTGGTGATCGTCGAATGGCGTCATTCACCTCCAGTCACGAATGTTCGTCACCGATTCATATTTAAGATGCCATTTCCCTTCAACGACTATTATTTTGTTATTTGACCATCCAGTATCTTTCGGTGTTCGACATTTGATGACGCACTTAACGCATAAATGATTTTATTGGATATCGTGTGTCATCAGAATTTTCTTCGTCATGAAATGTTTTGTCCATTCGTTATTTCTCTGGTGAGCTTGAGAATCGAAATGCCTACATAGTTTGGACGTGTATTGCTGACGGCTGATACTTTGTGGAATTCCAATTGAAGATAAGGAATTTGTTTTGAAGATAAGATACTTTGCTGCAACAATATTTTATAGAACACTATTGTTAGTGTATTGGTTAATTTGATAGTAAATGCATACATAGGAGCGTAAGGAATGTCATAATACAATATAAAATTTAAATTCTTTCTTCTATGGAATCTTACAAGTGGAATAAGGGATTGGATTCATCATATTCAACTCGGTTTATCTTTCGCTTACTTCAATGTACCACTCCAGGTGCTTCTGTGAACCTCCATTTCTGCAGCTGTAGGATCTGCGCATCATTGAAAATGCTGTTCCTCCATCTGTATCTAAGTGATCTTCTAGGGTTTATGCTGTTTGGCAATCCGTCTTGCTTCCTTCAGTGCTTGTCCATTCATACCACATGGCCAGTGTTTTTAGCACGTTGACCTTTATGAAAAGTATGCTTTTTCTTCAAGTTCCAACAATTCATCAAGTTCATGAATGTTTCTTCTCATCTAAATGCGATTTACGGACTTCTGGTATCCAAAATCTTCAGAAGTATTTTTCACTTTGGTTTTGTTTCACAACATTATTGGTAAATCATCATTCGTAACAGTCGATACGTCGCAGCCGTTTCTAACAACTGGTCCCATTGCAGTCTGTAAAATACTATAAAAGCTGTTAAATATATCGTAGTTTTGTGTTTCTTTTTGTTGGCTAAGTAGCTTCTGCTGACGTTTTGCTGAATGGGATTAGATGAGACGAATCTTCAATCCCGAGGTCAGTTTCGTAAGTGAGAACAGAGCTCACCAACTACTGAATATATATAAATAACCCGTGAAAATTCAAACGTCAGAGTAGAATGGCCAGTTCCTTTTCCTGTGCCTACTGTAATTTCCCAGAAAGCCAGTTCCTTTTCCTGTGCCTACTCTAGTTCCCAGAATGTCACTCAGCTATTGTCTAAGCTGGAGGCCTCCAGAGGTATCACCGGGCCTCGAACCCGGGTTCCTCGTTCATAAACAAAGCGCTCTGCCCACTGGACCGCCACGACCTCAGATTAGAATGCAGGATATAACACGCATCCATGTCCTAATACGGAAGTTATTCCCTCTGTCGCCCCCATTCTGTTTCTCTCTGTTTTTCTGGTGGACCGTGACAGTGGTTGCTCTCAACTGCACGCCAGAGGGCGGTGGTGGTGTTGTGCGCGCCCTCAACTTCTCTCTCTCCTTCTTCCCTCGTGGGAGTCGTGTCCGATCGAGGATCCCCTGCCTTTAGCCGCCGGGGCCATCGCCACGCACGCACTCCTCAAGCGTGCCTGCCGCTGCGTGCATTCCCGACGTCTCCGATTGGATTTCCCCCACCCTCGGGGGAAAGTTGGTGCCTTGGAATCGACGATTTACCAACCGTAAACATTCCTCCCCCCCACACACGCCTGTTCCTTCCTTACCCGTTTTGAGATAGCCTGTAAACGAACATTGCTCCTGGTATCATGATGGGCGCCGCACAATTTGTGGCGTCGATTATCCCTTTCTTTTGAAGTGGAACACTTCTTATGCCGCGCCTGCCACATCTCATTTGACGCCGCGCTTTCGAAACACGGGGAGTAAATCGAAAAGAGTGATAGTCAGGGTACAAACGTTTGTACGCGTGCGTGCGCAACACGCGGGATTGTTGGTCCCAGCCGTGTTTAAGCCGCTTAATAAGCATACGAGGAGAAATCGACCTTCCGTCATCCCTGTAATCCATTATTACTGTAGGGTTCAACGGTACGAAAAACTTTAGGCTTTTCAGAGCGGAAGGAAATGTTTAAAAGAATGCGAATAGAAGGGTTGAAGGGAGATGAAGGTCGTAAGAACCTCCAAAATTATGTTTCAACTTGTAGTTAGTCCCAATTTTAGAGCCAATCACACAATGTTCTCACTACCATGCTCCTGCCAATAATATTTTTTCGCTGGATTTAACGACTTTTGCCTTAGTTTAGCGACATCTGTTGCATTCTAACGCGAGTGCATCCGGGTGGCGTCACGACGAATTTTATTCAACGGGTAAAAATTGCTGTGGAATGTTTGCCAAAAAACAAGCTTACTGTAAATACTCACCTACACTCTAAATAATTGTAATAAATACTAAGACTGCCCACAAACGTATAAATGTAATTCAATGTATCACATTATGCACACATTATCATGCAACGCACGCATACATGCAACGCTACAAAAACCACTCAAATTAAGCGTGTTCCACTTCTGTATGTCAGTCCACAGACAGCCACACTTGTTTTAAAGTGAAAGAAGATTTTTTTCTTATTACAAAATATTACAATAAATCCAAAATCACAAGATATTAAATAATTTGTTTATATCGGAATATATATTATTTAATTATGACAATCCCCTAGGACTTCCAAGATATAGAGAGGTGTGGAGGTGTCACTCTTTATTTCGAGAAAGTGGAAGATCAATTTTAACAAAATATAATAATTTGAAAATAAAAAAAGGGTTATTTACCAAATAACTCGTTATCCATATACACGCTAACATTTTATTAAGGATATCGAAAGGATAAAGGAAAATTCGCAGAAATAATATTTATTGAGTCAACAAGTTTCACTACACGATAGCATCATAGCATGCAGTGTAGGGAAACATGTTGACTCAATTAATATTATTTCAACGGATTTTGTAATTATGTACTTTACGTATCGTGCAATGGAATTCCACAAATATCGTCCCCCACTATCTCCTTCATTCTTTTTAAGATACTTCTGGGCACTTTGTTTAATACCCACTAATTTTATTTGGCTTTTAACTTAGTTCGGATATTTTAATTCTTCGCCAATTTTGCTAAATAGCACATGTTTGATAGGCAAGCTTCTCAGTGTCTGTCATAAGAGACAAAATATATTTTTTTTACCCTTAGCTTATAAGTGGCTCTCTATTTATAAGATTAAAATAATTATCATAAACAGTATTACAGTCTCTCATTATACTAACAGGCAACACCTTAAACCTACCACACAATTCATGTAAGTACACAAAGCACCCAAACACAATAATCAAACTAGCACTTTCAGGTAGAACCGAGTGATGCGTGTGAACTCGGGGAGATTACCACAGGTAATCAATGTTCCAATCAAATCTTCGCGCAACTTGAGTATTCCGTTTGTGTTTTGTTGTGAGTAAATTTCAGGTATTCTCCTCTCAAATCAAGAAAGGACAACACCCGTAAGCATTCCTTTGTATTGTTACTAGACTTGCATGTACTTATGAGAGTCAGCAATGAGGAACGAAAGCGAAGGTAACACTCATTTAAAGCCAACGGACTATTTTTACAACTCTTACGTCATTTTGGTTTACAAAGTTTCGACATTATTCCCTGAGACTGAAATATTTAACAAATGAATAAATGGCAATTTATAAACATGAATAATAGTGATTCCCTATAGAATCGATAGGGAATCTTTTTCTCAACTAAAGTGAGCGTTTATTAAACTCTCGCATGTTTTATTTTGCTACTTCTACTTCTACTCGCTACCCCGTAAGAGGCCGCCAGGGCGTGTGGCAGGGTAGCAAGTTGTTTGGTGGGAGCCACCACCAAAAATTCACATGAACTCCCAAATGAAAATGTTAAGAAACACATTGCACTCAGAATGAAGCCACTCGCGTGAAAAATAAAATAGCAGAGCATCATCCACATCATGCGGGACGATGTTAGACAGCTCACTACAAACATGCATGAAAACGACTGCAAATGCCATCACAATATGCGCAGGAGTCTTCCCCTTCTAAATTAACAACGCATTTTCACGCATGGCCAACTCCGTTAGCTG
Source organism: Rhinocypha anisoptera (assembly GCA_011762765.2). Lineage (NCBI taxonomy): Eukaryota > Metazoa > Arthropoda > Insecta > Odonata > Chlorocyphidae > Rhinocypha > Rhinocypha anisoptera. The sequence goes on from WURS02001863.1 coordinate 12,614, forward strand.
TGTGGACAATCAAGTTTTTAATGAAATTGGGTTTATTAAATGACGCTTCCTTTCGTTCATCCAAGCCTCTTATATATTTTTGCCAATAGCAGTCTGACATTGGGGACAGACGGAGATCGGCAAAATCCCCCCAAGTACGCGAGTGAGTGGAGCCGCCCCCCCTTACTC
>WURS02001882.1:0-12780 GCA_011762765.2 Rhinocypha anisoptera
CTGTACCTTTACCATCAATGGCACCTCTTCGTTCCACGCCCTCTTTCCTTCGCTCGCTCTTTCAGACTTCCACCCCTGAGAGTGTATGTGCGTGCGCGTGTCCATCCTCTCTCCCACTGTATTCTCTCTGAATATTCTCCCGCATAATCTCTACTCTCCATCCACCGACCAGAACTTGTGGACTGCGCGAATTTTCCTTTGCGGGTAGCGAGTATCTGGACAATGTGAAAACAGTCTTCGGGTGTTAGTGCCACCGGAGGAAGTAACTTAGTTTTCCTATTCTATTTTCGTCTCTCTGCTCCGGTCGATAGTGTAAAGATCTTGAAACGGTAGTCTTGAAATCGTGGGCGTACAGTTTCTCCGAATCACTATTGCGATGACGGTGTAGACAATACTAAAATGTTAGAGGAAATTATTATCTTGAGTGGGATTAAAATCCGGGGTATCGGTAATAAATATATACGTATAAAACTTTCACGTCCTTTGGTCACCAATGAAAGCTCATCATTTGCATCACAGTCTTTAATCTCCGCCTGATCTTTAAATTCTAATCCTTGACAAAATATTACCTTGTTGGTCGATCTGAATTCGCTAAAATTGCATTCAAAATCAAGATGTCACTCTGATCCCGTATGGATAGAAAGGATAAGGGACATGGGGGGGGGGCACAATATTCGATCATCGGTGTATAAGTTGTATTAACTTACCTTGAGGAGGATGTCTGTTATTTCAAACAGTTCCCTTTACTCCTTTGAAATATTGTTCTTGTCACTGTTTTTTACGTCATTCAATTTTTTTCAATCGAATGTCACCTGGAACGACTCTGCGATGTGGTAAGAAATAATGTCCCTTTGCCTGATCAAAACACGTTCAATTAGGTTTGAATTTTTTTCCAGCTCTACGGTTCAAATTTCTCTAGCGGAAAACGTCGTCCAACCGATGACGTATCCGGATAGTAAAAGGGGGGGAAGAATATTTGTTAAAATACGCCAGAAGAAATGCGTCCTGAGTGAGAGAATAACCCTTGATCCGCGATATCCAGCTCCTCCCCTCCCATGTGAGGTTCGTTATTCTCCTCTCTCGCACAGGGGAGACCTAAATGCCTCTTCTCCTTAGGGTCAAGTCTCAGTTGGGGGTCGCGCGTGTGACGAGGGGTAGGAGTCTTGGAAAAAGGGAGGATCGAGAGGGAGGGACGGAGGGGAGGGAGGTAGCGAGAGGAATGGAGACATGGGGGAAGGAGAAGGTGGTGGTGCTTGTTGGCTTCCCTCATGTCCTTCAGCCATTGCCTTTGCGGAGGGAGCGCTTGCCTGGAGGAACCAGTGCAGTGATGTAAACGAGTGAAGGCGTGCTCCATTTTCTCCACCCTTCTTGAAGGTTTTGCAGGCAACGAAGGAACCAATACCCCGGTCCAAACAAACTGGTACCGAGAACGGATGGACGACTTACTGCTAACCCAAGCGGCAAAATATGTTTGTCGATATCCTTCCCGTCATCCCTCCCGCCGCCGAACATGCTGCTTCAGCAAAATTCCTCTGTTGTATATTCGTGAGAAGGAAATCGTCAGCCCCTGATGGAATGGCTTTTGATATCTCGTCGTTTCTGTATTGGGCGAATATATGTATCATCACAAAAGTAGACTCCCTCTTCAAATTTATTATCAATGATGTCATATGGAAAGATGTAGTGAATATTTAATGGAATTTTTTTTCAGTGTTCTTTTACTGCTTTATTTTTATAATATTGACCCAGAAAGAATAAAACCACTTTCAAAAAGTTCTACCTTAACTCAAAAGAGGTTTATGGATTAGCTTTTATGTGAATTTACTACGATTATTACACATATAGGGAATTATGACAGACAAAAAGAGCAATTTCCAGAAGCAAATGTAATAATAGTATAAATAAGAAAGTCATTGGGATATTACGGAAGGCTTGGTAAGATAATGTAGTTAGGTAGTGTAGTGTAGGGTATAAATGAAAAGAATCTAAAATTTTATCATATGAAATAGAAAAGGTTAATTCTAATTTATTTAGTGCATTAAAAGCAGACACGGGAATAACAAACTTCGGAGATTGGGTAGATGACCAACTTATAGTAGATATTAGTACACCCCAGTTGAAGTTTTTCAATTGCTATTGCTATTATTGGTCAAGTAGATTTATTCTAGGTTCAAAGGTCTATTGCGTGGATGAATCTCATAGAAATGTATAATGGATGATTATGCAACTTTTAATTTATCTCTGAATACTAATTTATTTCTATTTCTCCAGAAAAATTATTTCAAATGCCTAAGACTCTATATCGTGAAGATAACTATATAAAGCCAAAACCATGGTCTTTTGCCCATAAGAATTACCAATTTCATCAATTAACTGGATGTCTTGTAAAATTTTCCGATAGCTTCCTTCAAGAGTTAAGCATAAATCTCTGCAGTCATTCTGGCATTCCGCAAGCTTTTTGAATATCTGGCGAGAAGTTCTCTCTGTTTGCGTCCCTGGATAAAATTGCGGACAAAAAATGTTTCATGGGGTGAAGTTCTTTACACGCCGTAATTCCAGATCTAAATTGGGCTTAACTTTTTCCCTTCGAGGCCGCAACGTTTTTATGAAAACATTAAGTCCGTTATATTTCAAAGTCACTGGCTGTTTGTTTTCCTGTTTTTAGAATCAATCCAACTTCTCTAATTGCCTCTCTTCTTTTTGCTTCTCTCCCCGAAATTTGCCAAAACTTCGCATCAATCAGATCGGCCCCCCGAAATTATTTCCTTACGCAGTCCCGATTTTAATTCATCGGGCGGGAACTGCGTGTACGGGTTTGATGATCTCCGTGGAATTTTTTTTAGGCGGAGGCAGTTTCCCATTTACACAGCCACGCACCGCCTAATGTACGGCCTCTTGGATTTGTTTCGCGCGTCATCGCGAGAGAGAGAATTTTTTTTTCGCTATTTTAACGCGCTACCATCTCTCTTTCGCTCCTTCTCCCCTCCCTTCCCCTCTCCCGCTCACTCACTCACTTCCTCCTACCCTCCCTCCACCTCACCCCTTCTTCCCGACGCCGCTAGGGGAAGTTCTGATTTGTGGTTGGCTGAGGGCCACGTTCCTCGGCCCATCACACGAAGGATAGGGAGTCGATGGACGGCCGAGTGGAGAGGGAGGAGAGTGGACTAAGAGGAAGGAAGGGGGAGAAAGAAAGAGACCATCCCCGTCGTATGAAAAATTTTCTCCCGCCTCCCATCTTCACCTTTACACTTCTGTGGCTTCTATAACTCTCTGCCTCTCTCTCTCCCTCTGTTATCAGCCGTGCATCCTCGGGATATCTTGGATTCTACGGCGGGAGTGCTGAGGAAGTTTTATGGTTCCTCAGCCGATGTGGCTGTTTTAAAATCCACCCGTCCGTAAAAATCCACCGGGACGATGCGTGGGTAAGAGTGGTAGAGCCCTCACTCCCAACCAAAATCATTGAGGGTGAACCATGGCTCCAGCTCTCCGTCATGCCCTCTTGGCACAACGCTCCAATAAACTTTCCAATGTGAAAGAGGAGAAATCTCCTAGGATTCCTCGTAGGCCTTTGGCTGTAATAGCCCCTGGCCCTTACCCGAGCTCCCTTAACGAAGAATAAGGGCAGTTTCGAGAATGAGTATTTCGTCTCTTTAAATTCGGGAAAAAACCACAATATTTCGGGAATGAAAAACCAAACTAGTGAATAGTACAAGAATTTTTTACTTTAAGCATTATGTGAATTTGACGAACGATTGTCTCAATATTTCTCCACCTAAGGCTTTCAAAAAGGAGCTTTTTCCTTGCTTCTATAAGTGTAGTTAACATAATTATGACTCTCCTTACCTTATTTTTTTTACTATTTCCGTTTCCAGTTTATGGTTCTTTCGATATATTACTAAACGAGGTCCAGAAAGATGCTCATATAATTAAGAAAATAGTAGAAGGGAATTCTGTAACTGTAGACATATTATTTTCCTATTTACACGGAAGCTTCACAGTATTACCTCCGTTATTATTCACAGTATTACCCTAAACCTCCTTTTTTGTGTACCCTAAACATCCTTAGCTTAGCTATTGAATTTCCCTTTATGCCGAAAATTATTTCAAAACAGCCAACTATCCGAATGGATATAATTTCAAAGCTGCTGGTGGTAAAATCTCAGGACGCAAAGAGAACGTCGTGAAACAAATTAAGAATGAGCAATGACAACAGCAGATAGAAAAAATTTCTTTTCTCAGATACGACGAAAGAGCGCCACTAAGCTACATGGAAGCTACATTCCATTTCATTCATCGCTCCCGCATTAGATAAAAAAAAGTTCGCAATCGTAACTTTCCGAACAGACTCTTGTTTAGTAGTAGAAGTTACTCAAAAATGTCGGAAAAATTAAGTTAAAATTTTTAGAGTTCACGTATTGATACGGATATAAATATTTTGACATGAAGTAAACACGATTTATTATTAGATGATAACCCCAGACCCCGTTTGTTTCCAAAATTTTCTTTTGAGTTTGAGAGGGAACTTCACGAAAAATATTCCTATAAATTAGATGTTTCCTATTTTAATTAATTAGACTGAAGTCACACCTCTATCCTTCTTTCATGTTAGGTTTTAAAAAGATCTTGAAAAATTCATATGGGTGTAAAGAAAACGCCTTGCGTTAGGTTATTAGTTCAGAACGTTATTGGGGAGAAGCCGGAGGGACAACTTTTGGAGGTCAATGACCGAATTGAGTGGCGCGTTGAAATTATATTTTTCGTGCCCGAGCCCCATAAGGCTGCGTCGATCGCAAACAAAACCGTAAGTGGTCGTAATTGGGGTCTTGGAGATTTCGCGGGGTCGGAGATGATATAATTGGATTCCATGTTGAAACCATTCGAGGAATTCGCACTGAAATCACGATATGGCCGACCCGAGGACTATCGCCCTCCTGCGTCGCCCAACACTTTTAAAATGTTTCCCATGAACGTTTCTCGTCCAGTATATCCACCCAAATAAATCTCTGTTCATTTTAAAAAATAACTGAAGTTACCATCGGCGGAAACGTTAAAGAACGCGGATAAATCGAATTCCATTTCTGAATTTATTATTAAATAACCATGTCATATTAGCCTAATGCGATTTAAAATTTACAAAACGGTAAATCAGCATTATTCACTGAAAAGCGTGCACTTATAAAGGATTGCTTATATGGCATAACTTGCTTAACTTCACGACAAGCCTCGAAATTTCATGGATTAATCAACTTGGCCAAATTATCGAGGTCATGCCTCATCGTTTGTTTCAAAGGATTCGACTTACTATCTCTGGTGTAGAATTACGCAATAGGTGAATTACGCCATAACATCCCCACAAATGTTCTTTCTAACTCGTGTATATCATGCTCGAAACTATAATTTATGAATATTGATTCAAAATCTTCGTTTTTAAATGTAAAAATAACCACTGGAATATTGATGACAATATTTTTTAAACCTTTTAAAGTGCCCTTAGGTTGATAAATTCACACAAATTGGTGTTATTATTCTCTGTCATTCATCTTTAGGTGACTTTCACGGTATTTAAGTCGATAAGCATGGAGCTAGTAATTGAAAATTTCATAAATTATTTTAAAATTCTGACCAAACCAATATTCGTATTATAACGGTGGAAACGGAGAAAATATGCCATTACTTCCGGTCACTACATATACGAGAGCGCGAAGTAAGAAAGTCAGTTTTCCAGTTAATCCTAAGCAAGAAAAAAAATACGTTCGTTTTACAATCACACTATTCGAATAGGCTTTCTAGGGAGACTTGCTATAGTTATTTTTTTGCCGAGTGCGACTCTCTCATCATGCTAGAGAATGTCTATGAATGAAAAACGCCCTCTGAATGGATGAAGTGTATAAATACCTCTTCCTTTTTGGGATGATTTTCTACATGAGGTTAGTCGATAAGGGACACGAGTAATGGTGGTCCCCTCTCCACCCACCTTTCTTCCGACTTCTATTTCCGCCTCTCACTCTCCTTCACCCTTTCGTTCATCCTATCTCCCTATCGCCAACTGGTATGGATTTAACCCACGTCTTTATTCCATATTTCTCTCTCTTCTTTCACCTACCTTTGACTTCGACCTCTCCTTCAGCACCACCAAAATATACCGATCGAAAATTCTTTGGAATATTTTTCCTTTATCCCATCCAGTATGTCTTGCAGCAGTCTTCCTTTTACACTTTTTTTGATCATATGTGCGCAATCTCTGAGCACTTAAGTCAGATTTTTTAACTATCCGATATTTTCCCGCATATTAATAGTTTTTATATAATTTAAGTTTTCACTCCTATCGGTACTCTGCAAATGATTTTTATTCCGTAATGGTATTTGCGGACATTAATCGGTGTCATTGTTGTAGCTAAGTATTTATCATGGAATTAGGTTAACCAAATTGACGAACGATTAATTAATACTTAATAGGGTAATCGTGTGAAGAGCTCATTTAGCATAAATGGGCCTTTAAAGGTTAAACGTTGCTGGATATATCAAATAAGTAAGTACTTATTTATATATAATTATAGAGTATTTTTTCTACTTATTTCTATAGCTATTTAATTTGGAGAAAAAACATACTTTTTTGTTATTTAAAGATTCATTTACAGCGCCATATTTTGAATAAATCATTCTTATTTTATTTCTTGATGCTCTGTAAATATGTCAGTATTAACAGTCTTCGTAAGGAATTACTCGCTTCTCTAGCTTTTTTTGCGAATGATATTGTCTAACTCCCTTTTTATTAGCATTTTTGTTATTTTACAGAAAGTAGCCGTGTAAATTACGCTGGTTTGTTTGAAAAAAACGTTAACCACTTCAACATTACTATGAAAAGCATAGTTTCAAAAATTTACCTTTTTACGGTCAAAGTTGTAATAATAGTGTTACTTTATCATTTCTTAAAAAATTCTCTAGTTTTTCCCCTCGTCGTATCTGCAATCCAGATACATCTGTAGTGTCTATACTGTATCTTAGTCTTTTTCTTACGTAGTGAATACAGACAATAGGCATTTTATGTCATCCGGTAGCCATAGGTTTGACATGTATTAAGTAGTTGTAAATACGTTAATAATTTATCTTTCTGAAATTCAATATACCCTAGATATAACGAAGGAGAAGAAGAATGCTGTAAAACTGGACACATATTTTAATATGCAGTTTCTTCTCACTCGTTCCTCAGTGAGCGCATGAGATATATTGGAATACTCGAATCTGTTTATCTTCTTAAATTAACTTCGCAGAGGCACTATGCAGTGACACTACACCGGCACTAGCTCAGACAGCAAAGAGATTATCCCTCAATAGAATTGTGGTGGGCAAATCCCATATTTACATTTCCTTTTCTTTGGGCGCCAGGTGAGCTTTAACTAAAGCACGCCACTAAAGAACTACACACAAACCTCTAGACTCAAGTTAGAATGCGTTCCCAGACGTGCCTTTATTATTTAACCAGCAACATACGTAGATACACACATTAACAGAACAAATGTTTAAGAAACCACTTTCTTAATTTTAACATTTGCTTATGTGTTTCGAAATTCAGATATAGTTTTTTATAGTGAATAATTGAATAACAAAATAGGGTCGAAAAACACGAGCATCAAAGATAAAATTACATAAGGAAAAGCCATTGTTCACTATTGATATGAACTTTCACAAGTGCAATTAGATGGTTGTATGTTGAGAATAAAATAGGTTGTGAAATCACTTTTACACTGATACCTTAGATAGGGAGGTGACTTTCGAACACGTGCTGTTCATCCTGAGACGGGTCACGACGGCCCCTACATAGGCGAGCTGCTTAACCGATAAAACCAACCACATTTCTTCCCCTGATGGTCATTTTCTGGAGGTGGGGAGGTAATCGTTTTATTAATAAATGTTCATGCCACTCAGTGAAGGCATATTTAGACAAAAGCCCATTCACCACGGGCGCAATCATCCGGCCCCCGATAACAAGTTAAGGTGCCACTGTTCAATTCGGCCAGTTCCAAAAAAAGCCTCGAAGAAAAGAAAAATAATAATCCTGTTAATAATTAGGTGCTGACCTATGAAGTAAAGGCTTACGACAGAAAAGAGATTAATAATGGGAAGACGCTCTGCCATGTAACAAAGAAACTAGTAAGTGTAATCTTCAACATAGATCCTTTATTTACATTCAGAGCAATTGAAACACACCAATTTCAAAACCGGAAGAAATAATAAAAAGAAATCCATATCCTATGTTTAAAGAATTAAAATTTGTCACAAAAAACACGGAAAAGTTGATTGTTAAGAGAGACACTTATGTACTCAAATATTTTATCATTTGGACACATTTTTGTTCAGAAAATTATATTTAATTTTTTCGGTCGTTTATAATTTGATGTTTCCTGTCACCTAGATTGATCTCATTGGGTTATTTATAAAATTCTATCCCAGCTGACTTCAAAGAATTCTTGAAAGTAAAACATTCGAACGAGTTTTAAGTTCTCTCAATCTTAAACTACCTCCTTAAACGTGAATATTGACTCGAAATCGAGACACGCTGGCGGAAAACCACGATTTTTCTGCCGAAGGAATTCATGGAAATCTCTATGCACCTCGTTGGTGCCAAGTCTCTACTGTCTTCATCTCTTCCATTTCCAATGATAACCTTACGTTGAGAAAATTGCATCCCAACTCTCAATTTGTTGCCTTGTTTGGCTGACTTTTCCCGTGTTTCCCCATAGTTTGATCCCATTTCGGAGTCTGCTTCAAATACGCAGAATACAGTCTGTTAAGTGAACTCGTAGACTTTTTCGAAGTGTGTCATGCTTGATAGGAAAAAAAGACACGCCACAATATCACTACTCCTTACTCTTTTTGTCCCCCAAGAGCCTATCTTTTAACTGAAAGGCTTATATTCCGTGGAACTGCAATGGGATATTAGTTCTAATTCGGTCAAAACATTGTCGCAGATGAACATAATATCTTAGACCTGTGTAGCACCCTCGTAAACCAATAAAATTGATCTTCAGAGGATTGTGAAGGAAATATCTGAACATTCAAAAACACAATTTATGGTGACCAATAATTCATTGGTTCACATCGATTGTCATTTTTGCTCAGTGGTCAATGGACGAAATTATTCCACATCATTCAAATGAAGTTTCAATATCTTTGGAAAAGTTTCCTCGGTGGTTTTCGAGGGAAGTACGTTTAAGGATGAATCATATTACCCCTTCTGGATGCGTATTAATATCATAGGAAACTAGTATTTCGTACATGGGATAAACAAGTAAAATGATAAAAGAAAAATCAAGTGGAAAAGATTATATTTTACCTTTAGATTTAGCTAATAAATTCAAAAGGACTGGTTGTTTTCTAACATTACGTACCTATCAGTCGACATACACAGGGCTTTATCTAAAGCCTTGTAGGAACATTAAATTTTGGTTATCCCAGGCTTGGATTATTGAATATTTTCTTCTTTCAAAATATATTAAATATATTACATATATTAGACAACAAATGTTTTAGAGTAATTGACATAGGAATCAATGTGAAATACTATTGAAATGCTATTGTCAAATTATTTATGCTTAGTTGGATTGCAAGAAAAAAGTACTATGTGCAATAAGTGCAATACATGAAACTTGATCTATAATATCCACGCTGTACAATTTTTCAATTATGAATCCAGTGGAGTGTGGAATGTGGAGCTCGTCGCCTATGGCAATCTTAGAAATCTGAGATCCCCAGGCGGCCAGAAACCTCTTCGTTCCATTAACCCAGTTCCAGGAAGAACCATTGCACGACAACACAGAGCGCATCCATGTCCGGTGGGGGTGTTTCAGCGCGTTACTTTCCGCGGGTCTGGAGAGTCTGTTTCCCTCAGGACAGCTGAAATGGTCGTCATCGACCAGCATTGCCCCGAGCATCGTGAACGTCTTGGCCTTGCAGAGAAAAAAAAAAGAAGTCACTCGCGTCGTCCGTCAGCGACGGGGAAGCGTCCGCCTCATTCGTCGGCGTGCTTTTAAGTGTTGGCAACTGGAGTGCCCCACTCCAAAGCACACCGCACCCCGGAGCATCCACGGGAATATCCTCAAAGGGGACGAACGCTCGCATCTCGGTGGCATCTGTTTGACTCTCAACTCCACCACCCGTCGACTTGGGTCTTGAGACGATATAACGAGACGAAAAGTCATATCCCTAGTATTCCTCCGCCATTTTCATCTTCCGGCCCTTGCCCTTCTCGCATCAGCCGCCACACTTTGGGTAGTCCCCATGTGTCATGATCGCAATAGCCTCCCTTTTGTTCCTCCCGTTCGGCCTTTATCCCTCTCTCTCTTTGTGAAGCTGTGTTCCCGGTTGCTTATCCTGCTCCCTTTATCCCTCGTCCTTTATTCCTTCATCCCCTTCGTACACTTCTTATGCAGCGCCGTTTCAATTTCCAGCGCCACATTGCCCTGGGACGCTCCTCGCTATATTCATATTTTCCTCCCCCTTTCGCTCCGACACTGGATCCTCTCGTTCTTCTTCGAATTTCCTGCGCGGCCTTGTTTATATTTTTTTACATATCCTTCTTTCCTTCTCGTTTCTTTCTCATCTCTCAATTCGCCACGTGTCGCTCTAACCTTATCAAGTCAGCCACTACACAAAAGGGCGTCCATTCACTCCCTCCCTCTCTCTCTCGCTCGCTCAGCGATAAAATATATTTTTTCCGCTGTTTTTTTAAACTTTTATTGCCTAAAAGTCGAGATGCTATCCATTGTCTGTATGGTTTCTCGGATAAGAGAGGTATTAAAGCCAGGGGGAGTGGAGGGTCGGTGGGGGAAATGTCGTAGCAGCTGTCTATACGGCTACTTCATTTACTTTGGCTATTTTGGTTACTTTTTATAGATCAACCTATGTATCTTTGCCGTTTTCACCGAGTCATGTTGATTATTTTGTTCTTTTTTCTGTTTAGCGAGATAAATTTTTTTTAATCCTCAATCGATTGTACCAAGTACATTTCTGGATTCATCTTCAAATGTCGCATAGGTTGTCTTCAAAATGTTTTTTTAAATACATAGTTAATATTTCTAATGTATTTCCTATTATAAACAGGTTAGTTCCATTCTAATCTAAAACTTACTTATGCTAAAATGTATTTAAACATTTAACAAATCTATCAAAATATTAATTTATATCCTTTTGAATGATTCTGCTAGTTACTTATTCCAATATTTCGCGTTAACTGGCGTTACAGTTATCCGGAGATGTTGATGTCACAAATAATACTGTTCAAATTAGTCAAATGATACTGTTCAACTAGTTAAAAATCGGTTCAAGAATAGTAGACACTTCGGAAAATATTGGTGATACCCCATTCGTATTCTCCTCCTCATGGTACGACAAAGTTAACATCAACACAATTACTCATATTACGTATAAATGGGAATATTTTTAAATCCGAGATATACAATTCTTAAAATTATTTGAAAATAGTTTTCTGCGGATAAGTTAATTTTGGCATTATTTTCATCTGAATAGGCAGTTTAATGAGACATGAATATAACTCCCAGAAAATATGTTACCTCGAATAAAAATGGCACTCCTTTTCACTACTGTGTCGGTGGTAATATGATATGTGTGAATTATTTTTCACCTTCCCACTTTTCTGTGAATCAGTATGGCTAAAAATCTTTTATTTCTGCATTAGAGCCGAAGTGGCAATGGATTAGGATGTACATCCATTTCACTATTCCGAGTAATTCCCCGATCAAGAATGATTTTCATTCCTGAGAAGGTTACGTTTTTCGGACATTTAGACTACTTTTAAGCATTCTTTCGGTATTTTTATTAGATTTCACTTTCATTGGTTTATTCGTGTGCTCTTAACCTTATCTACAGCTACGTAATTGTTTTCCACCTTATTCTGCCGTATCTTTTGTCTTCAGCAAGAAAAGACAGTGGTTTCAGAATTTAAAAAAATAACCAATAACTATAATTCCAGCTCCCGATTGCACCAAGTATCAGCGTACAAGATATTGTTTCAGTGTTCACTTGGTGGAATTCTTTCATCATGGAAGGGTTTAAAAATCACACTATATACGCAAAGTTTATTGTATCACGACCCGGTTTCGCCGTATCATAGCATCAGGCATCAATAGGTGAAACCTGATCGTGATACAATAAACTTTGCATGTGGAATTTCAGTGTGTTTTTTAAACTCTAAAACTGTACGGTAACTGCACACATTTAATTTTTTTAACTCAAACATCTTTATGTCGAATGTGATTAACAGAGTGCTACAACAACAAGTCCCATGTCCGTAAAAAACGTTTTACTTTTAAAATGATATATCCATGCATGCTATTAATTCTCCTGTACCCAAAATATCGTTGGGTAATCTTGAAACGTATTTCATTATCGTTGCATTATTCATTTTTGTAAAGTCAGCTACGGAGGAAGGGTATAAGTTGCCGGTGGGACTATCTCGGGAGAAAAACGAAGGCAGTGTGTAATTTTAACTCAGTTTGAGAAACGTGAAGGGAGCTTTAAGAAAGTGAAGGTGTGAGAATACGGTTTCCCACTGCAGCACTTGGATGCCTACTCATTATTCCGAACATCAAAATGTTTTTCTCAATCACGCGAACCTGCGGCTTGCGTGCGCGCGCGGTGGTAAGAGATGTGTGGACGGCACGGCAGATAGATAATATCATATATGTATATATATAATGGGATAGGAATTTGGAAAGAGGATAGGAAAACATATAAAGACGAACACAAGGGAATAGTATTTTT
>WURS02001893.1:0-12780 GCA_011762765.2 Rhinocypha anisoptera
TCGTATTAGTTTTTTGCATGATAGTTTCTTCTTTTTGTGCGTAATGCATGACTTGTATCATGTGTATGTGAATGTATAGTGGTGGTTCACCCCCTGCCACACGCCCTTGTGGCGGCTTGCAGGGTATTATGTAGATGAATTGTACGTTAAAATGAATAGCACAATGCGATGGAGCCCACTAAAATATTACGGCCGAAAACGCAATCTCTTGCATGTTCAACTCATACTTGGGACACAGGTTCTCATAGTCGCATCTGCGATATGTATCATTCTCCTTCACGGACAACCATTTCACAAAGTGCATACGTACTTTTTAAATCGCATTAATTTGGTTTTTGTATAACGGGTTCCATAAAACTGAAGCAATTCTAAAACAGGTGGTAATTTTTGAGACTATTATTCCAAACTGTCGTCCTTTCCAAATATATGAAGCAAACTATACAAAACACACTCATGCGGTATTATTGCTCTTCTATAAAAATATAATGTGTTCACTCTAGGTTTCCGAGGGATTTCGAATTAGAATCGTGTATCCGCAATTCGAGAATTGAGGCCTTCGTAAGAGACAGAAAAATAGTAACTGACGCAGATACAATAGGGCGTCGATGATGTCATTCGTAATTTCACAGAGAGGCTGTGAATAATGCAAATAATAGGTTGGTTAGAGTGGATAGACCTCTCGTTTAATGAATTTTCAAGGTTCATTCACTGTGATGCCTCTGTACCTTCGAGCTAGAAACCAAGCTGAGTGATTTTCTGGGCACCAAACCTTATGGGAACTTCAGGTGAACCTCAAGAGTAAATTTTCTAATACTAATGATTCATTGATAATGTATTAGGACAAAACTGAAAAAAACACGAATCGGTAACGATCCAATAATAACGAAATCACCTCAGGAAGAGTGGTTAAAAAATAGCTAACTAAGCAATGAAGATATTATTTACAGAGGTCGGTTTTCCAGGGAAATAAGGTTCACTGAATTAAGTATTCAACGACGACCGCTAACAGGTTCATTTCCAAGTCCACTCTGTCGCAATCGCGATCTGCTTAGTACTTTCACTAGGCACAAATTGATGAATCATTTAAAAAAGAAGGTATTCAGCTCCAGTTTTATCTATAATCTGAGCTCAAAGTATTCAGGATTAAAACTTTTAGCACACTACTTATAAAATGTCACTGGATAGGCCAACGTATGAAAGAAAGGCTATATGGGACAAAATGATTAAGTAAGAAAATATTAAAGAGATAAAGGGAAAATATATTTTCATCACACCGTCCTAATTAAGGCCGAAGCTTCTAACCACGGCAATCCTAGTGGTTTCTTTGGCAGGCGTTACTCGGTGACTACGTCTTGGCACTTGTAAATCTCACACGTGAGTAGGGCCCGTGCCTTTTTTGTGCGACCGAGGTTTCCCAGACAGTTCGTTTACCCAGAAAATGGCACATCTTGAGAACAACTGAAATAGTCTCTAGATTTACCAGTATTTCACATCGGGACACTTCAACCCGAAGACAAATGTTCATTTTGTGCGGTTAACCTAAGTAAGTGATGCTAAGTGAATTTTTCATTTTATTCTTTCGATACAAGAATAAGTTGTGGAGAGAGAAACTATTTTAGAGGTTTTTAGAGGGATTCATTAATTATTCAAACGGTACATGAATGCTAAAAAAACAATTCAAAATGTTCAAAATACAAAAAAAGTTTTCTGATCTGCGCCCAGATTTAGAATGATTCCAATAAATCATTAATACGCATGTTGGGAAATTTTGAAAAAATATGAGCTAAACAGTTTGCGAATGATTGCTGCTTTAGTAAAGGTATCCCCCAATGTATACCCCATGGAAAGAAAACTGACCATAATTTTCTTTTTCCAGAGAAAAAAATAAAGAAGCATAAGAGACAGGGTAGCCTGATGTTTGTTTCAGTTTAAATAGGATAGAAAACAGCTACATGTTGACAATACTATCCTCAACCCATAACCGAACACTTCCGGCCTCCCCTACTTCTGCGAGCCCCCCGCCATCCATTCTCACTTAGCCTAAGGCTTTCATGGGTCAACATTCCCCTCCTTGTTGGTTCCCCAGTCGACCCGCCTTCCCCCTTCCTCAGTTATTACTTCCTTCTTTATTACTTGTACATAATACTAAGGTAAAATTATTTTGCATGTTTTACTCTACGATGTTGCAAAACTATGAATTCATGGTCGTGGAGAAAAATAGAGTAAGCATAGTAGGAAATTGGCGACTGTTTGATTTCCCTAGTTCTTCAACTGTAGGATTCCCATCCAGTCACGCCTGAGATTGTTTCTGACACACCAGCCACTTAAGCAACCAAGCCCTATCATAAAGAGCACGAAAAGCGATCCCTAATGAGACTGTGGTGCCATGTAGAGTAGAACTTACTATGCGCCGCCTCTGGCTTTAGAAAAAATGCCTGGTTGAGCATCGTTGGGCGATTGCGTAATGGACGCACCACGAGTTAATGAGAAAGTTTAATGCAACCGACCTATTCTCATACAATCACTAGCACCGATACGAAATACACCAAATGGAGCATCTTGACAACTGAGAAAATACAGCCCTATATAGACTTTTTTCAAGCTCGCAAACACGTAAACAAAGTCTCACCTCCGCAGTGCTAATGAATCCTATTGACCAGAGATGAGAGTTTAATGTGGCACATGTTATAAATTCTCCCTCTCCTCTATGGTCACCGACTTTTTTTCACTGTGTTGTAATAAAATGTTAACTGCGTTGACATTTTATTTTCGAGAAGAACAGAACATTCAGGTAAATGCATTTTTAATTCATTCCACCTTATCAAATATTCAAGAAGAGAGAATAAAGTAAAGATAAGAAAATAAATGTGTTTACACATGGGTAAAAAATCATAACCAAAAAGCTGCCTGGTAGAGACTCTTGTACGAATTCTAATATATACGTTAAAATAGATGCAATGAACAGAACAATAGTTGTTACACTTAAATTTTCACTTCGTATGCTGACGTTTTCAGCGTACTACTATTGGGAAGTTAATAGTAACCTACTCAATATATGTACCACCTTTAAGGCATAATGGTGTAAGTAAGTCGTGTTGGAAATTCTTTCGCTTGGCATCCGCTAGTGAAATGTTGAGACCTTGAAAATCAAAACAATTGTTAATTTCAAATAGTGACTCATGACATCATTAGACTACCATGCGCCGATGCACTGAAAGTCATTTGGGTCAACTCGCGACAAACTAACAGTCCGAAGATGTCAAAAATGTTTGCGAAGTTATGATCATTTGACGATAATCAGCGGTAGGCGGGAGAGCAATGTAAATACCACACAGGGTTTAAACATGTGCGTGTTTATGTGAGTTGTGTATGTGTGCGCTCTGCATCTCTTCCTAATACCTGCCATTCCATCTGAAATACCTATTCTCTGCCCCCATTACAGTATTACGGGTCCACCGAACCTAAACATCTGCCCCATCACTGCAAGTATATTCTCATACACATCTTTCCAAGAATCTTCGGGCTACTTCTTCCTTGTCCATTCGCGGAAATAAGTGATCCGCGATTAAATAAAGGAGGAACAACCAGTCGGGAAGGTGTTCAGCCACATTTATTGATCACTGTCCTACGCGTAGGATTTCCCTCTTCAAACGCACCGCGATCAGCGATAGAACGGGATACTGGTCGGTGAGGTATGAGCCAACGCAAATGTTTCCAGAATCCTGATCTGGATAGGACGTTGCGATCAGGCAAATGTACACACAGAAAAGGAATAAGCAACTTTCCCAGCATCGGAAAGTTCAAAGATCAATTGGTTGTCTCCGTCTCTTTCACGACACACGATGTAACATACAAGATCATAAAATAGGAACACGTAAAAAAAGGAGATGATATTCTGTATATTTCGGTGGCCACCGCCATCGTTATTAACGGAGAGGATGAAGTGATTGATAAATAAATTAATTAATTAATATATAAAAGTTTTTCTTTTTTATGTATTCCTATTTTAAGTCCCAGTTTGTTTACATCGTGTAAACTTTCCTGAAAATATATAGTATATATATATATAACTAAACTTACAAAAGGTGATTCTTCTTTCTCGATCCTTAAGAAAAAGGTGACCCTCGACCACCGAAAATTCGGATTCTTTTGTGTTATTTTATGTGTTCTATGTTTCTCGTGTGCTTCTACAAGTATAGTTACATCCACAAGTGCGGACTTCTTACCGCATTATAACTATGCATAGTTTCGTGAGTTTCGTCTTCCTATCTGAAGAAGGTGGTTCAGCAGCCACCGAAAATTTAAAATAGTAAGTCTTTTTATCTCTGTGCCTAAGTTTTTTTGTGTTATTTTGTGTGTGACAATCATCTTCTCACTTGAGCCAACTCATGACGCTATTTATATATATATATATGCATACATATTATATATATATAAATATATGCATCGATATATATATATATGCATACATATCTAAATATATATATATACAGACATATATACACACAAATACATACACTCACACCTCTCTCCCTCCCACGCAGTTGCCTGCGCACACATTAGATACCAGTCAACGTGGCCCTCATACGAGCCGAGCCCGAAGCCGAGCTCGACTCCTTGTCGACCGCGCCCTAGTTAACCGCCACTGGCAACGGCACAGATATAATTAACCCACACTCGACTTGGCCCTCAATTTTCAGGTTGTACGAATCATTGCAGTCAAAACAGGAAACCCTTGTTGCAACGTCGTCTCAAAACCTAAATACTAACGCTTTATGGAACAAGACCAAGGCTGCAGAAAAACTAAAAAACTTGTCTAGGTCAGCGGCACGGACATATTTAGGGACCGCTGTAGCTTTTCTTGTTTCCCTCCCTCAAATCTAGTATTTAATTTGATAAGAAAGAAAACATGGGTGTGGAACATATTATTTATATTGTTACAAAATACGAAGTGAGAATATAGAACTGAGCACGAGAACAAATTTAATTCACTCTCAGTTAATCATATTATCCTTTTAACGAAACTTAGGAAGACGGAGTGGACATGGCATTTAAAAAATTGGCCGACAACTCTCAGAGAATAATCATAATTTTAATACTTTTCTGATATTAAATTCGTAATAGCGTTCCGGAAAAATGAATCCATGAGCATTGTTTTCACTGAGATTTTTTTTTCAAATACAAGCGATAGGCTGGATCTTTTAATTCCATATAAATTTACTCACAAAAGATTACTTACCGAGGTCAAAAAAATAAAACCTTTTGTGGTTAACTTACCAAAAGAAATCTCCTTGCATACACCCATCCTTGAGGGCAGATATCATTTTTCGAAAAGTCGAAACGAAAAATTACTTCGAATTTCAATTTTAGAGGCTATTCAAGGAACAGGTATCAAGAGACGCAGTGGGTTTTATCCGGCACCAGCACCATAGAGTGAACCATACCTCAACTAATAACCAAGAGGTGCGAAGTGCATTTTAAAAAATTACTTCTCATTCGTAGCCTATGTCTATCACATTTCAGCATTAGCTACCACGTCCTTTCACTGATATTAAGCAAATGAAAAAGATTGCTCCTAGAGATGCAGAGAACAACTGACAAAGTGAATCAAAACATAGGGAATGAAATGCAGGTCCGTAATATTCACCGCCAGCATCCGCATTGGATGTAGCTTGCTCCTAAAAACGGAGCTTGCGAACTGGAAAATTCCATCGCGATAATTAAACACCGCGATTCACTCTTTGACTCTGAAGGCCTTCAAAAAAAAACTCGAAGAGTATCAAGCAGATAGGCACGGTGAGTGATATTTCAGGCTTCAAAATTCAAATGAGAAAAGAGAGAGTCCTTAAGCCAAACACAGGTAAAATTTTTGCTACGGTCAAAATTAACGAAACCGACCTATTCCATGATTTAGAATAACCCTGAAAAGATTATTCTAAATCATCTTTCACAAAAACACGTGGAATATATTATTTATGTAATTACCTTATTATCTTCGATAGATTTATCCGATCGGTAGGCTACCCGCGAGAGAACTATTTTCATTAGACAAACATGTTTCAAAATGTGTTCCATGTAGTAATATCTTCCTTTCACATTTATCATCAATTTCTTAGACCATTTTCTGTGGAACTCTATCATTGATTATTACATTCGTCCCTTTAATGTCCACACTCTCCTGGATCAGCAAGTTTTCACTGCTCCCCATCCGTGTTGTTGCTGATATTGTACATGCCTAACGATCCTTTCAATATCATATTCCACATATATATTTGGAAGAAGTTCCCGAATTTCATAAATACGTAACAATAGCAACCGCGAACGGCCCTTAGGGAATTATGAAACAGGCAGCTATGCTTCTAATGAGTAATAAACAATTTCCTGTTATAGTCAACTGGCCACAGTTACTTTGGAAGTACGTGGGGGTTCTAGTGCTTGGCGGTAGGCGCCAGAATCTTCGCCAAGTCATTCACCTCGTCTCCCCTTTACCCTTGAAATAAAAGACGACGCGGAGTGAGGGAAATGCAAGAGTTTTGATGACCAAGGAAAACCTGAATATCGACTACCTATGCGCTGACATTTCAGGACGTGACCTATAGGGAGGATATGAAACGACGAGGAAGGGCTGTTTCAGGGGAACGGCGGCTCGAGAAAGGAAAGGTGTGGGGAAGTCAGCATGGGGTAAGGCGGAAAAATCGAAAGGAGGTTCTCCGTAAGTCCGAGGGATGACACCGCATAACAACAGATACTTGAAAAGTACATACACCGCAATGCGTCGTAATGAACAGTCCTTAAGCCCGTTACACACGACACCATTTCTTGGACCAGAAATGGTACAAGAAAATGCCCGCCATGCTTTGCGTTGTGTGTCATTGCGAATTCCCTGTCATCTGAGGTGGCACCAGTAGTTGCCTGCCAGTTGCATAGGATATAACGTGTTCTATTTCCGCCATTTTTATAGTACCAGTTGTGAGCGTTTATGTGAGATTCGGCGACTAAAAACATCATTCAAGGTTAGTAATCTGTTTTATTTCCATTTAAAACGTACTTGATTATTTTTATCGCTTATGTTGATGTATAATCGACATATTTTAGATATCACTAATAATGTGTCAAACGTGCTATGGAATTGTTAGTAATGGTCCGTGGGAATCTCAACTACTTAAGAACAGAATTTAGTTAATATTCTCTTTAATTTAGGTTTAAAATGTATTTCATTATTTTTATCGTATATTTTGATGTATAATTAACATATTTCAGTTAAAGCAAACACTGAAATAGTGTGTAACACGTGTTATAGAATTTTTAGACGAGTACCGTGTGAATATCGATCACGCGAAAAGAGATTTATGTTAGTATTCTTTTTAATTTCGGTTTAAAACGTACTTCATTATTTTTATTGTATATGATGATGTGTCCGCCATTTTCATTGAATCTATGGCACCGACCTCTGGTAGCGTGTGTACAAACTTCATGCATTTATTTACGCCGAGAATGGTGCTCCAAAATCCAGGCAATATCTAGTGCCATTTCTGGCCCAAGAAATGGCGTTGTGTGTAACGGGCTTTAGACCGTGGAAAGCGGCAGAGATCAAAGAAATTGCCACTGTCTGGAATGCGAAAAGAATAAGATTAATATTTGTGAGAAACCTATTGCTCCACACGACATACAATGTGACTGTCGCAAAAACGATGTGATAAACATTCTTTTGGCGAGTGTAAAAGTAAACCGGTAGTCCACCGTCCAGAAGTAGACTTTTGATGGACTCCTAAAATCACTACGCGATGTCGCGGTCTTCCATAGTATCTAATGTTTCTGAAATACTGCACATTCAATATTAAAGCCGGCATGCACAAAAAGTGCAGAAAATCGAATAAAAATCACTACAAAAATGCCTGAAGGCGGGCATATAATACGCTTATTAAAGCGGCTTGCATTGGATTCCGACTGAGGTCCAGAAAATCGTGACTACAGTCTGTTTAGAATTGGTGGATAGTTCCCATGACTCAAATCTTTACTGATCTCTACTAAAAACCTCAAACATACCAACCACACTCGAGTTTTATCCGCCCGAAAGAAACTTTTAAGGCATCACCTACCCTTTGAGTTCCACACTACTGGATTAATTACAGAGAGTAGCAAAAACTACAAAATGTCAAACACAGTAAAGTTTTCATTTCATGTGAACAGCTCTGATGGCATAAAACGAACAAAAACGTATATTTAAAAGCTAATACGTCAGCCTAAAGCGTATCGGGGCACGGTAAAATCGACCTATCCCTCCTGCCTCCTAAGGGTTTCCCTTATCGTCTCTCTCTCCTCTCCTACCATGTCCAACACTTCGTTTGTCTTCCTCTCTATCTATAATACCTAATCAATTCTTCACGACCACATTCCCAAAGCCTCAATTACGTTCATCTCCCTTCCTCAGGAAACAAATATATTTAGGAACCATTCAGTCCTACCCTCCACTTAAGTCCACTAACCCCTGCTTTGTGCCTCTATTTAAAGCTCCCGTCATCAACGCCTTTCTTTTGGAGTATGCATCCTCCACTAAACCAATTCTCCCTCTAATGTATATGTCACTAAGTCTGTTTTTCTTTAAGACTACCTAAATAATTAATGTTTTACTTGCTTCGATTTAGGCATTTATTGACTATACTTAATTTAACCTTTCTACTTCTCTAAAATCTCATTACTTCCGTTTACTAATAGCATATTTCACTCCAAGCCTCTCAAATATATCCTTTAATGCTTTTAACAAGACCTGTTATCCTTTGACTGAATGACTAACTAGAGTCTAACCTGGTTTCGTATGCGAATTTGATGAGTTCCCCACTCTCCTTAATTCTTGATTCCAGACCTCCCCAGGCCTCTTTCACTATTTTCCTCTGAACCCAAGTTAAAAAGCAAAGGTCATGACGGGCAGCTTTGCCTCCCTTCCCGGACCAACACATCCATAATCTTCGCCTGCTACCCTTAACGGAGCGAGGGTACGTAAATTTTGGATGAGACGCCAATCCTTCCAGTCCACTCTACGTTCCCTATGTCGAACGCTTTCTGGATGTAAACGCATACATCCTAATGATGTTAAATATTCCGTTCTAATAATGTCCTCGCCACGGGTGTTCTTTTGCCTTTCCTAAAGCTGAAATGATAATCATTTAAGTAATCAAATAATTTAGGTTCTCCAATCATTTTCCCATGGCTCACAAAACTGATTCTCCGGCTTGGGATTTCAAACTAGTTGGACTCCAGTTCTCATATATGACTTTTTCTCTTTATTTAAAATCGAAATTAATATTATAGGAAATAGTTTCCGGCGTGACTTCGTGGAACAGCTTCATGATTAAATGAGACACAAACTTTGAAATTCCACATAAAAATATATTTTCTAGACGGCCCAGGTTTCGCCGCAATGCAACATCATCAGGTTATTCACAGAAAAAAATCCACAGTATATATAGTCCTTGGGAAGGGGGGAAGGTGGATGGAGATACGGTCGGAGAGGCGGATACCGTACATGTCTGTAATGCCGAGTTTTGTGTGTTTTCTTTTATAAAGCGTGTCTATGATGTTGGTGTATTCCATTGTTTGTGGCGATTTGTTTCAAACAGGCACCGACATACTACGGCAGATTAGATCACGTACATAAAATCAGATGATGAGGGTCCTATATGCACGCAGGATACTCTAGGTGTGGCCCAACTTGGGTTAAATATTAGTGCTATGGCGTTGAATATCAGCGCGTTATAACCTTTTCATTACATTTCCCAAGTATTCTTCTTATGAATCGTGACTTTTTGTTGACTATCCCACAAATTTATCGAATAGGTAATGTAGGGCAACTTCGGCCGGCATATTGGACCCGGCCTTTATCGGAATCAGATTCTCTCTTTATGTAAAATAACACTGTCTTCGTATTTATTCAGGGTTCATGAATAATTATTAGAGACATCGTTGTTCCCCGGGAAGAACAGAAATCCCATCGTTATTTGACAAGTGGACGAATGCTACTACACCAGAGGATGACGGAATTTCTAGGGTAAAATTCCATCACACGCGGTTCATCTGGAAAAATTGATAAAACTGCTCTTCGGTTGCCGAACGCTTGTTTTTGTCCTTGAAATTGCCGTTGACCTGGAAATGGATATCTTGGAATGCCGATTCGCAACGAAATCAACCAACTGATCAAAGTGAGCCATCGATCAGATGACACTCAAGGCGTATCTCCAAATTCGCTGCTGCGTCGCTGGAAAGAAATGTGGAGCATGGATCCGAAGGATGTCGTGAAAATATTGAGCGAATTTCTACCAACTTTGATTCAGTATTTCAGGGTGGACTTTAATGCTCCGTGCAGACACATTCCAATTAAAAAAAAGCACAAGAAGGAGAAAGAAAGAATTCCGCCTTGACGTCATCAAACTTACATCCGCGTGGAAAAAAATAAACAGAGGGAACGGAAAAAATAAAATAGAAAGGTGGATGAGACGAAGGAGGAGAGGAGAGTCGTCGTCTTCCGGAGAAGGTGAGAGAGAGAGAGGAATGGGAGGGAAAATAAATTAACAAAACGGGGAAATCCAGTAACCAGTTATCTAACTATGACGTCCGACTGGTTAGCTGTGGAATAGTAGCAGGACCCCCTCCCCACCTTGCCCCGAACCGAGTGATTTGAGAACCAAATGGTTGCCGTCTCTCTCGCCCTAATACTCGTTTGGAAGTTATGAAACGATGAAAGGTGTGGTCATCGAGGTGTAAGACAAAATACAACAACATGCTTTGGAGACTAATATACAACAAACGCTAAGTAAAACATAGAATTTTTCGAAGAAAATTTCCGTGACACAGTTCACCTCAGAAACAGATGCACGTAGAGCTATCTACGAATGAATTATTAGTCTAAAGCAGGCGGGCCGGGTCACGCATGAAATTTCTTCCTAGAATGATGCGTGTTTGTTGCGTGTTGCTGTAGGCCTACGATGACGACCGGCGAAATACTCAAGTAAGTTTTTCTTCGTGCTATTTTTGTGCCAACTTGTGCCAAATGCGTTTCATACGCCACGCCTGTGACCACTAGCGCCGTAGACACACAATTACTAATAAATTATAAGAAATAAAAGATGGGATCACAATCTTCACAACCTCTTCTGTAGTTCCTGACATTACCATTCTCCATTAATCTGTCTCAAACAACACCGCGTGCCCACCTCTAGGGTTCCTAACCCTAAGATCCTTACGAATTAGGTTTTCACTAACTACCATATCTCAATATTTTTAATATTACTTTCCATCTTATTGTGATCGTGATCATCTTATCCGGCATACAGTCCTTTTCAAGACTCTTCGGAGCAATTCTTCATTTGTTATTTGTTATCAAATTCCCTATTGGTTATCAAATAAAGGAGGCACAACCGATCGGGCATGGTGCTCAGCCACCTTATTCATCACCATCCTACTTTTGCAGTCCAAAGATTGGTTTGTCTATCGCAGCTCTCCAAGCTATGCTGTGCCACTTGCCAGCCTCTTCATACCTTCATAGTTCGTAACTGTAACATTTTCTATTATCTGTTTCTCTTATGCGAGCCATACTTGGTCTACCTCTGGGGTTCTTCCCTCGTAAGGTCCCTTTCATCACGGTGTTCACTAAACTCTCATTCCCCAATATGTGCCCTATTAACTTCCCCTCTTTTTCTTGTAAGAAAGAGGATAGGAACACATAAAAGGACGAACATAAAAGAAAGAAGTCGATTCCGCGACTCAGAAAGACTCCCTAAGTTGTGTAATGGTTAGCTTCTTCGACCAGCGATAAAAACGTCCACGGTACGAGATCCAGCTTAGGACTTTTTACGGGATGTTGAACGATGACTTGAATGATTATGTGAATTGCGAGTTCATATAATTAAAATTAGAATATGTTCTATAATTTTTTCCTCGCATGATCCCCGCGAATGATGTCCCCTCGCACCGGCCATGTTAAATATGGATATAACTCTTCGGAGGTAAAAGATTATACTATCTGTAATTTTAAAAAATAACGTCTTCATCGTATGATCTCGTTATTCATTCTGGGTTATTCATTCTCGTTACTGGGATCATTCAAGGTGAGTGTGCTTCGTGTAAGACGACCTTTAGGAGTGATTATTTTCCGTTTGGAACCGGCATTATACCATCCTCCTCACCCCCTTTTGTGTTCGATCGTTCGGCTTTCCCGGCGTATGATGTTGGTGAATTCTTCTCAGGATTTCTACCGGGTCAGGTATTCTGCTACCGACGTTTCGACGGAAAACTCTGCCGTCGTCTTCAGGTTGTTGATACACCCTGAAGACGATGGAAGAATATTCCGTCGAAACGTGGGTGGAAATCTTTACCGCCTTCACCACCGTCGCCTTTACCCGGTGGAAATCCCGTGAAGAATTCACCAGTTTCATTAATTTCTCCATGTCTGCGAATGCCGCATGATCGGTGAACTTCGTTGAACCGATATATATCCTGCGGAAGGGAACGAGTGTCTCCTTTTCGACGAAGGGTTAAGTATTCACTTCCGGCGAAAATGCGGAAGACCACGCGAGGAAAACGACTTGTTCGCGCGAAAGTGCGTACTATCTCACCCTCAGTGAACGCACGCGAATCGCTTCCCGCTGACCTCTCTCTCTCTCTCTCTCTATATGTATAGTCGACGCGTGAGTGCGTCGCGTGCTGCGCCGGCAACGGAGGTGTCCTGCCCCGGCCGCAGCGAGATCCATCCCTCACTACGCGATCTCTCTCTCTCCCTTCCCTCCC
>WURS02001903.1:0-12778 GCA_011762765.2 Rhinocypha anisoptera
TTAGAGACGTTAGAAGTAAGACCTACCAAGGAGTAAGAGAGCTAGCACTTGATAGGAAAGGATGGAGGGCTGCAGTCTACCAATCTTCGGATTGAAGTACTGATGATGATGATGAAATGAAGAAGAATAAGTACTCACTGTAACTCGATAATTTCAATTGGGAAGGATGTAAAACGGAGGCCTGTTGTGGCATGAAATGTCATCATGTAACTTCTCCAATGGAAGTAAGTGGTGCAAAACGTTCCATGTAATGAATACTCAACAGAGAAATGAGACTGACGTGCTTGCCAGCGGTGTTACACGAGGAAAGTCCCAAGAGTGTACCGGTTGATCCCTCACAGTACATCTTGGAAATGTGTATGAGAAAATGTTGCCCACCCCTATGCTTCTTGTGGTAAATAACGCGGAACAGTCTAGCAAAATTTTCAGAAAATGAATGCCCATACTACCAGGAATGCTACGCGTTCAAAGCACTGTTTAAATGTGCACTATTTGGTGATTCGCAGTGGGCTGTCACATGTGAAACTTGTGCATCAAACACACAGATACGTACTGTTTTGGGGATTGACCACGAATTCATAACAGTCGCCGAAAAATGGGATGCCTTTGCGTCCAGGGATCTTGGCCATGAGACGGTTGAAGTGGGAACGGCTGGAGTACCATTGCTGGAGTCGGGGCATGAGGAAGAGAATCCAGGCGAGGACGACGAGTAGGAGGGACAGAAGCACCTCCGTGGTAGACACGTCCATCTTGCTTCGTTCCGGATAACACTGTGAGACTGCAGTTGAACACTGCGAGGTCGTCGGAAGATGACGGGGAAGGAGTGACGGGGGTTGGAGGGGGCGGGGCGGAGTCCTTGGGAAGAGGGAGTCGAATTCACTGCCCCTCCTCGGCGGGAAAGATATGGGATGCAACTTCTGCTCTGCAAGTGGCACAATGGCTTTTTTATAAATGATTTGGAATTACGTCGACCTTGAGGCAGTAACGCTTGATAGACGCTTTGTGGGTGCACCTTTTGAAATATGAAGAAGATTAAGTCAATAGTGATAGGTGTTTAGTGTGCAGCGTTTATTTGTAAACAGGATGTCAAACATTTGATGAGGAAGATGTGAAAGGAAATGAGAAGATAAGCTAGGAAACGATTTCCCGAGCGACGCACGACTAGAAAATTGATAAAATGAAACTTTTTTTCTCAAAAATAAAAACTCAACAACCTACTTGTACCTGCGATTTCCCAACAGTGCCTATATTTTTTTAAAATAATAACTATGAGATATCATCTTCGGTTCTACTCTGTGGAATTCCTTCATGGTGCACAGGATTTAAAAAAATTCGGAATTCCACCAAAAATTTTTAAATGGATTTCCAAAGTTTATTTATATTACGAACCAACTATACTCTACCTATATACTTCCACCTACGCTTTCCCAACACTCTGCCTTCTAACACTCTCTGCCTTCGACTTCCCATGCGTTTTTGATACTAATGATCGCGTCCCCTCTCAAAAAATAGCCTTTCTTCACAGACTAATCCAACACCTCTTCATTTATTGTTATTATTTCCTTTCATATTATTATCTTCATCCTTCCTCACATCCACACCTTGAAGGACTCCAATTCAGGATCGTCTTCATTCCAACAGGGAACAGTTTTCTGCCACGCTTACTGCTACACTCCTGATTAAAGATTTCGATGTTTTTTCTGAAACTGTCTTCCCTGAAATATCTCTCGTCAGTTCTCTTTCCGACGTAAACGCACATTTGGCTTGAGAAATTCTACTCCCGATTCCCTTACTTCCCTCCCCTTTTTCTTCCAGATCAATTCCCGCCCAAACAACTAAAGTTTTCTAGCAAACAATGAGGTATCAGGCATGGTATGCTGGAATTTTAAAATAATGAATATTAAAATGTGCAGTTTTCCACAAAATAATCTTTATTAATATCCGGATTTCGATGTTACTACATCATCATCAGGCATGATGATGATGTGGTAACATTATTTTGTGAATAATTTCCCATTTTTAATATTAATTAGAGTTTTCTACCTGCTAATTACCTGTTACCATCATCTCCTACTTTGATGCTAATCTTTGGTCTTCTACTTTTTTGGGAAACGCATTGCTTTCCTTTCCCTACTCTGTGATTTATTTTCATTCTATCCACGTCTCTAATGAGTTCAATTTGGAAGGCGATATACTAACCAGAGGTCACGACGACTGCTTCGACAAATCTGACTTAATTTAGCTTCCCACTAGATTTAACTTCTGTCCTTCGCTCCCATATCTGTCCTTCTTCTGTCCTTTACTCATTATATGATTGATGAAAACAGGCGTGATGACGGAGTCTTAACTCCCCGTCCAGGAGCTGCTTTCCTTCCCGCCATCTTGATCGATGACCATCGCGGTTATCCGCCATTCCTGTTCCTCACGCCACACCCACATATTTTTTTTTTCACCGGACGGGAGGATGCTTTTCTTGTGCTGTGGGGTTTGTCGTGGCTGAACCTTTCTCAGCCATCGTAACCATCTTTTCTAGGAACAAAGTAAATGCGTTCCGATTATTCCGCGTTCTGACCTTGCGAGGAGAGGTTGTGTCCGTTTTCATGGTCGAGATTCGTTAGCCTTTTCGTACTAAACATTCGAGGAATACAGAATTCCTTCGTGGCGAAATGTTTTGTGCTCTCGAATTCCATTTGGCGCTCAGTCAGTGAAGTTGTCAGGATGACCGAT
This sequence comes from Rhinocypha anisoptera, assembly GCA_011762765.2. NCBI lineage: Eukaryota > Metazoa > Arthropoda > Insecta > Odonata > Chlorocyphidae > Rhinocypha > Rhinocypha anisoptera. The sequence continues at coordinate 2,728 of WURS02001903.1, forward strand.
GATCTCTGGGATTTATTTTCCAATGCCTTCTCGAGATTTTGCATTATTACGAGTTTCCACTCGTAATTCCACTCTCCTTACGACTTAGTTCCATGCGACTCCATTCCACACTTCCATTTGTAGAGGATTACCTTCCAGAATCAATTCCTGAATTCCTATAGGATATATGCATCTATGTTTATTTGTCTATAGGAATTCATGGCTATATGGACTGAAGATTGGTTGTTTGAGACTGACTGGGATGACTCGGTGAAGTTATCAACATGGACCTTAATGGCTGTATCATATGGAACAGAGGAAATAGAGGGAGTAAAGAATAGATTGAGTTTTGTTAATTTCTTAGCACTTACTTTGAAGAAGGAAAATTCTGTCGCAAGTAGGTGTGTGTTACATAAAAGCAACGCACTACTTCACACACATAAAAAAGAAAAAGTTTGTCCCAGATCACACGGTGGAAGCGATATGCTTTCAGACTAAATATGAAAGAGTATGAATAAGCTAGAAAATCAACATTGCGAAACTGTCCAAGTGATAAAACTGATATCTTATATATCCTAAATAGGTATATAAAGCTGTAATATATATTTGTAATTCGAAAAATTGATTCACTCTCTCATTGAACCAATGACAAACATGACTTTTTTACGATTTTATCATTCTCTTACGCTAAGGATGCTGTAATGTTAATCCCTGTGGTTTATTCACTTCAGCGTGGGGAGGAGGATCTTTCAGCCTCTTCATTTCATAAAGATTGTATATTTTAAATGTTTGGGAAAGTATAAGACCTTTCGCTGGAAATCCTTTATTTCTTTTATACCGAAAAATAAAATTTGTAACCTATCACTCTTATATTCTATGTACAGCCATTCGTTTTCTATATATATTATTGTTTGCGAGTTCAGTAAACCCTCACATTTGGAGCACTCACAGGAGACGATTTGGTCAAGACGCTGTTCGGCTTCATACCCAAATTTCACGGGATGCGGTGTCCACTCTAGGCAAGGCAATGCAGAAAGAATAACATTCAAAAAGGAATTTCAAGTCGAAGACTATTCGTGTTATGAGCGTCCTGAACTCTTGTCATAACGCTTGTCTTCTCCAGATGTTCTCAGTCGAAGGTAAAAAAAGCATGATAAACACAATTGAATGCATGGTAACCAAGGGAGCATCGGGCTCGGGTGGGTTCGAATTCGGGTGACTTCTTCGGACACCTCACGTTAGACGCAAACTATTTCGTTTACTGGTCACCAATTCATCCTGGGATACCCCAGTCGACACAGGGAACTGCCCTCTCCCCTCTTAACTGTGAATTTCTCACGATGTCGGCTTTGGTACGAAATGAACTTTACCCTCAGTTATCAAATCGATCCCCGGGTTGAGTGATGTGGTTAGTAGTACACCCCGATAAAAAAAAAGGAAATTGAACACTTTAACCAGTGGTTCCCAAAGTGGGGGTTACCTGCCCTGGCCAAGCTGATATTGTTACCGTCCTGACCGATCGGTTAATATATCAGAAGGTCAACGGAGGGCATTGGGTTTAATTTAATGGAACCAAGGGGGGGTCAGTGGCTCGAAAACGTTCGGGAAACACTTACTGAAGCCATTCACACCAAGCTGGTTTTCTTAAAAAGTTTTTTTTCTATTTCTACAGTGAAAATATCTACACTTTTGGTCTTTGTGGCTAAACTTGCACTGCGAATAAAATTCACCGAGGAGATCGTCACTTGGTGTAGGTCCACGACACAAACAAAGATGATTTTTAAAAATATATTTTCAAAATAAAAATATTTATTCGTATTGTAGAAACTTAAAAATAAAAAAAAATAATTTTACTTATGTCACTAATATACATGTAGGTGTTTTAATAATAATAATATTTGACATGTGTGATACCCCAATGCCTGAAGTCGAACTTTTGATAGCGAACCGGTGGGTTTAATATCTTCGTGATGGCAGTCTGATTTATCCTTGGGTATCCTCACGTATGAGATGGATCCGCGCATGCCTATCTAACTATTATTTTATTGTAATGCTCTTCAGAGAACCAAAAATCCGGAATCAACATGGTCGTCCCTGTGCCAGTGGACATGGTCTGTGTTCGTGAGTGGACCTCATTTTCTCTCCGCATGTATTTCCTTTCAAAAGAGCTTCCTGCATTATTTTTTCGGAACAAACAACGGCGCTTGGGGAGACGTTTACAGTCACATGCCATTAAACCTTGGTTCGTTTCAAATATTTGTCTCGAAATCCAAGGGAGCAGGTAGACAGATGCTCAGAACTTTGCTTTGAAGGATAATGTTCAACGAGAGGCCGCAGTGAGTGAGTACCATCATGAATATTGCCCTGAGAACCTACCCGCCATCCGATAGCAACGGAAGTTAAAAGTGGTATAGTGATTGCACATTAAAAAATCCAGATTTCTTGATTCCCTTGTGTGTCTTGCTCAAGGAAAAATTTTTACTCAAACAAATACTCCCAATCTTTTTTCTCTCTCTGTCCTAATTGTTATCCCGAGGGCAAATTACCACAATGCTGGACTTCACTGAGAGCTCGTAGGCAAAGATCCCACTCTTCGTGGTAGGGAGCCAAGAATCTCATCGCGCGTGGGATTTGCGGGATAGTGATTTTCTTGTCGATTGATCTGTATCGACGATGGTGGCCCCTCCACCTTATTCGGGAATCCGTCGTAGCGTCCCTCTCTCTCTCTCTCTTCCCTCATCTCACCGTAGCCATGGAAAAACCGTTGTATCATCTCGATATCTTGAAATAAAATGTATGTAACGCCAAATATTGATAATCAGCAGACGAACAACACTCTGAGGTGCTCTCGATTAAATTAACCACATTAATCAATCAATCTAGGCCCAATTTATGAAGTCATGGCACCTTCAGCTGTCTCGTACGGGCATTTAGGGTGTCGTAATTTGGTACTGGTCACACGAGCAAAATATACCCTCACCTTAAGAGAACTTATAAATTGAAGTGCAGAAAGTGCAATACGATTTTTTCATCGAAAGTCCATCACCCTCGTGGGCAAAAGTCCACCCTCTGAAAGTAATATTAAAATGATTTCCTTTAAGTTTTCAGTGAAAGAGAGATAAATTGTTTCCTGAACTGAATGACTTCTGATTAATACGCAACGTCATTTCAAAGTCGCCTCTCTTCCTAGGTTATGAAACCAAAATTATGAGTCTGAGATTCCCGCTGCGATAGCTGATACAATCTCCCAGTATTTGAGGAAGATGTCTAGTATGAAAGAAACGCTACCTGTTCCCTTGCTATGACCCTTATGGGACCCGTTTCCTTTCTCTTTTATTCGCGGTTGATAATTACGGTTAAATCTTAATCCCAAGGGGAATAAAATGTTGACTATTCATCATTTTACTAATATTTTAAGGTTTGGTCAGAGTCGGACAGTTTCGTTATCTTTTGTTTCAAATCATCAAGAAGCTTTAATGAACGCAAATTATTGGCGCTTTAAAAACTAACCTTTCTCTCGATCAAAATTAATATATCTTCTCAAGATTTATATTAATGTAGGCATTAATAACCTGCGCATACATTTTAACTCATTGAATCATAACGACTTTATACGGTTACGATGCGAAAACTGGCAGGATAATGTCAATTAGTACTCGGATAGAGTATTGAACTATAAATTTTACTAAAATGTGAATTGGTGAAGTATAATACAGGGCTGTGAGCAAAGTCACAGGGGCTGAATATGAATATTGCGCTGATTGAATATGAATATTGAATATTGCGGGATATATGAATATTGCGCTGATTTAAACCATTTGGATGCTTCGATGAGGTCGTGGTAGCTCAGTGGATAGATTGTTTGGCTACTGACCGGGGGACCAGGGTTCGAGACCCGGTGACTACTCCGGAAACCTCCAGCTAAACCCAAGCTGAGTGATTTATCGGGTACCACATCTTCGTGGGAAACCACAGCCGGCACAGGGAAAGGAACCGGCCCCTCTCCCCTGATGTGTGAAATTTCTACACATGCAGTGGGCTTAGTACTAGGTGAGGTCTACCCTCACTTAACATACCAACCTTCGGGTTGATCACTGTGGTTTTGGATGCTTCGATAACAGAGGAATGTTATGGGGGGGGGGGAGGCATATCAGAGGAGACCGAGTAGATTATGTACCTCCAACAATGCGAGTAGATAACTCGGATTCCGAGATTCAACAATCAGGAACCATAATCAGCCCTTCTCAGGGTTACAGATTATGTCATTTAAACGTTAAACCGATAATTCTAGTGAAAATTTGCGATTCTAAATGTTGCATATAGGACTTTTGGAAAAATGAAATGTTATATAAATTGAAGTATTAAGGTGTTTTATGACTTAAGAGTCACGCCCGCAGAAGGTGATATGAAGGCATATGATATCATTTAGTCTCGGAGACGAGTGTGTAACGTGATTGCTCTTGACGAGTTGCACTTATTGGCAATCGCAAATAAGAATATAGTAAAATAATTTTTTTATGCGTTTTCATTAGCACTATAGCACTATGATGATCAAGAGAGTAGGCTGAATGCTACTGAATCTTTTGGAGAAGATTTTGGTGCCCATAATGTCCATAGAGATAACTTTTTATTCTAGTGAGTTATCTTGTGTCGCATACTTGACGTGATGAACTCTGTACCCATAAGACTGGGTGGCAAATTTTTGGAAGTTATGGGAGATTTTAGACTCGGGTACCAGCAGTAGCCGGGAACCACTTTGTCGCGAAATTTATAGGGGGAATATGAAGGATATCTTATGTAACTAAAAACTATTATTAGTCTATGGGATCTTAGGTTTCTATTTTGAAAAAAAAAAAAAATTCGAATCGATTCGCTAAAAAATGAGATTATTGATCAGTTGCCAGATTGCTATTCAATCATTTATATGTTTGTACGTTTTTGAATATTGAAAGTTTATTATTAAAACGTCATCCATGCACAAATAGGAAGGTAACTAAGGAAGAAGCAGAATGGCTATTTTGCTACTCATTGGAAACGCCTCAGTTCCTGCGTTCTCTTAGGGCACATCGCGCTATAAATTCGCCAACCCTGCTCAAGGCCATCACATTATCCCTGATTAAATAAATAGCTGCGTAATTAAAAAAAACATTGAACTAATTAGAACGTGCGTTACGGTTGAGTCAACTGCTCACTTTAGTAGGTCTGCGTTTTCCGACGACTAATCGGAACACAGGTGCCTTCGCTGATACGTCGGCCCTGTACATCTTTTGGGTCCGGACTCATAAAATTGTCTGGTATGTCGAAACATTTATTACGCACTTCCATTGGATTATAAAACCCACTAGACGACTGAACGTCACCCTCAGGATAAAATGCCAATTGGAGTATTTCACACAACCGCACGAAGCCGGGGTATGCACAGAAAAATCCAATTTTAATTCCGAACGATATTTACTTCAATTGAGCCGGTCATCTACTTCTCAAGGAGCATTTAGATCCGAGAGGGAGTTTGTTGGCAATCGTTTATGTCGGATCTTGATCTGCATTGTTGAGGAAGGGTACTGGAAGGAGAAAGGGAGAGCGCCAATAATATTTACTGTTCTGCGGGTTGACGACGAAGTCCCAAGTGTTGCCGAAGATGGGAATGGTCTCGGGGCCAGGCAAGTCGTCCATTAGGCGAGCGAAACGTTTGTACCTCGACCGCCATAGCAAGAGGCGGTTCCCGAATAGGATCCAGGCGAAGAGGAGGAGCAGGAGGGAGAGCAGAACGTCAGTCGGAGACACTTCCATCTTGGCGCTTCTCGAACCACTGCGGGGAAGTGGCGGATGGATTCGGAGGAGTAAGGATGTTATATTGGAAGGAGGGGGGGGTGGTGTATGGAGAGGGAGGGATAGAGTGATAGGTGTGGGAGTCGGGAGGGAAGGAGGGGTGTAGCGGTGACGGGTTGAAGTATAGAGAGACACCTCAAAGGGAGGAGGAAGCATTATCATGTGGATCAGTTTTTGGGGTCGGAAGAGGGGAAGGGTCTACGTACAAAATGTTGTGTTTCCGGTGCGTTGCAGTCAAGATGTTTCGTTTTGATGAAAGGGCAGCAAGGCGGGGAGATGGAGTAGTGACGAAAGGCGCTGGGAAATCGAAATAAACCGCGGAGAGTCCTGCGAGACACCGGGTGTGTGTGTTATTTCCGAAAGACTCGTCGATAGAAGTACGAGATCCTACCGGATATTTCCTTTTTCCGTTTGCAATTGTCATGCAAACGAAGACGATATACGATATTTCTGGTCGCCCCAATCACAGACGACACCCATTATGATCCCCCCCTTCGACTTCATCTAGATTCTGCATCACGTTTCCCCCACGCAAGACTCTCCGCATTCGAAAGAGGATTCTTTAAATGCCAGACGCCCTGAGACAAATTGGTTGCGGTAATCAGATGTTATTAATTTTTTGCCTGTCCAATGTTCTGGAAATGTTCATTGAGGGAATGGAGATCCGGTAGGGCAAACTCCTCGAGAGATCGACTTCTCCCTTTCCTCCAGAGGCTGGAGCTCTTTTATAAGGGGGGGGGAGGTATCTTTCCAGTTCTAGACCTAGTTGATAACCACCCGGCCGGGGTCAGGTGGTTAGAGTTTGGTGGATATGGTGTAGACAGACGAGAAAACTCATTTTTCTCCTTTCCAGAATCCCTTTTCGGTCCCGATTCTTTCAGATCCGATTATCATTAAGATTATTTATTCATCGATGGAGGATATAAGCTGAGAAATTATGTTGATAGTCTATGTTAGCATTCCAAATGCTGAAAAGCATATAGCACAGAGTAATAAACGAATTCATAACTTATGTAATGATACACGAATGACAATATTTTACGAGCACATCTCATATTGTTAATAATTAAGAATAATGTGATTGAAATGCTATCGCGGTTTCTCATTTAACTTCATAAATATATTTTTTAAATTAAAATGTAGTAATATATGATAATTTACACCATATATAACTCATTAATAAAAATTATAATAGTAATAAATTATTTGCATTCCATTGGGCCATACACATGCCATAGACATTGTCATAATAAATATGCACATGAAATCATACAACTTACAAATAAAGCACACATATATGTATATATTGCAGAAACAATGCACACATATTTTAGATACAACACATTACAATTTATCCTCCAGGAATTCATTTATACTATGATAAGGTTTTTTTCCAGGATTAATTTTAACTTACTTCTAGATGCTGGTATTGATAGAATGGCTCTAATATTTTATTAAAGATAACAGAAGCTGAGTGATGTGGCCCATTCAGACAAAGAGTATAGCAGAGTTGGTCATGATGGATATTATTTTTGCCGCGAGTGTAATGATTATGAATACTACGAGGGTCGTTCAATAAGTCCTTAGAAAAAAGTAGAAAAAACAATTTTTTTGGGTAGATTTTTTTTATTTTTCAACATAATCTCCTTTCAGGCCTATACATTTTTCTAAGCATTTTTCAAAAATTTTTAAGCCGTCCAAAAAGTAGGATTTCGGAAGCTCTTCAAAATAGGCATTCGATTGGGCGATGACGTCCTTGTTAGACGTAAACATTTCTCCGCCAAGCCATTTCTTTAAGTTGGGAACTAAGAACAAGTCACTGGGGGCTAAATCTGGTGAATACGGTGGATATTGTAATAATTGGAATTTTAATTCCATTATTTTGGCCATTGGAACTGCGCAGGAGTGCACCCGTGCATTGTCTTGATGAAAGAGGATCTTTTTCCGTTTCAGATGAGGACGTTTTTCCTTGTTTTATTCGCTCAGCCGGTCCAATAATGACGCATATATTCTCCTAATATCGTTTTTCCCTTTTCCAAGTAATCGGTGTAAATGATTCCGCCAGCATCCCAAAAGACCATGGCCATAAACTTCCCTGCTGATTTCACCGTCTTCGCCTTCTTCGGAGCCCGTTCGTATTAAAAAATTCCACTGTTTAGACTGTTATTTTGCCTCAGGAGTGTTCTAATTTATACATGTTTCATTATTAGTTATGTATCGACGGTAAAAATCCCCAGGATTGCGACAAAAAAGCGCCAAAACAGCCTCAGAATCGACCACACGATTGCGTTTATTCTCCACTGTGGCACGCGGAGCAAACGCTGCACGATCTTGCCCTGATTTTTTTCACACCCAATTTTTCGTGCAAAATTGAAGAGACTGTGCCTTGCGATTTTCCTTTCGCCTCAACTATTTAGCGAACTTTGATTCGTCGGTCACTTAAAACCATATCATGGATTTTGCCAATCATTTCTGGGGTAGGCACTTCCACAGGGCGCCCGGAACGATATTCATCTTTTGTGGATGTACGACCAAGTTTAATCTCATTCACCCAATTGTAAACAGTTGAAAACACAGTAACAGATATACCATGATCTTCATCCAACTCTGCTTTGATTTCTTTTGGCGTTAACCCTTTTAAATACAAGTGTTTAATCACCGCTCGAAACTCACTTTTGTCCATATTCATACTCAAATGAAAGTTGTTTACTTCAATCGATAACAACAATCAAACTATGACATGGATACACCTGTCACTCTAATAGCTGACTAGTTAGGAATGCTGATAACTGGTAAAAATTCATTTTTGATACTACGAGCGCAATCTCTTGGTTTTTCTAAGGACTTATTGAACGACCCTCGTATCAAAGAGTAACTAGTAGGTAGTAAGACCGATATCAAGGAGTAATTTTTTTAAGCGACCTTAAGTGGAACGAAAATATAAAGAGAATGACAAAAAAGGTGCATAAAACACTAAATTTTATCACGCGTACCCTAAGTAATGCGGAACAATAACCAAAAAATAAGAATTATCTCGCCTTAGCAAGACCAACATTCAAGTATAGATCAAGTATATGGAACCCTCATTACAAACAGTTAAAGAAAAATATTGAAAAGGTCCAAAAAAAATCTGCTTGTTTTGTTTTATCATAGTCATAATATATGATAACGTAAGTGACAAGACTAGGAAACTGGAATGGTAAAGCTTAAAGAAGATGGGAAACTGTGAGGTTGGGAAATTGTATGACTTGTACGTGGCAAATGACGTTTGGGATGACTTGAAAATCTAAACACAAGCTGGTTGTTACAAAGAACGGGTGGATCTTAAGTACTAAAATAAAATGGCTAACTCAAAGACGCGATATAAGTAAGATTTCCTTCCTCAATAAGGGCATAAGATATTGGAACAGATTGCCAGGAGAAGTTTTTGAACCCTTTCCTATAGGATTCAGGAGTTGTAAGAGAAGAGTGACTAAAAATATTGACTAATCTACGTGTTCTTCTTGTTGTGTAAGACGGATGATGGACGATTAAAATATTTTTTATTTATATTCTTGACTAGTTCCAATGCTTACTCTTATTCTAGAGTCAGTTTAAATGTACCTTGCCACCTGGCTGATAACCAAACTTCATTGTATCCTAAATAACGATAATATTAATAATAATAAATACTCAAAAACAAAATACTCAAAACCACTTACCTCATAGATGTAGCCATTCCCAACGATACAAACAAACAGCTGAAATATAAAGATAAAATGCACAAATACAAACACATTAGAAATAGAACTGGAGAGAATTTGGAAACAGAAGAAAGAAAGTACACACACTAACCATTGCCTTACATCACACCAAAACCATTCATTCGCAATTCAATCTCCTAGGTCTTGATGCAAACACTTACTGTAGCTTGTCGACAGGTTAATAACAAGATAAAATTTCATAAAAACTAAAAAATAATCCGTCTTCACAGATAAAATTGAATTAAATACTATCATCGTTACAGTTTACAATATGCCCAAATATTTTGGATGATATATACCAGGGTTGGGTGAGCATTTACTGTATCAGAGGCTGAGTAATAACCTTTTAAAAAAATAATAATAATGATAATATATAAGTCCCGCCTTAGTGCGAATGAGGGGGGTAAAGGGGGGAGGGTGTCAATATACATCTCCCTCTCCATCCCCCTCATGCGTGTGCCTCACTCTCCCGGCACTCGCGGTTAACTCCTCGCTTTATT
>WURS02001913.1:0-12777 GCA_011762765.2 Rhinocypha anisoptera
GACGCTTTTCCGATCTCCCAGGCCCGGCCCAGTGACCCCCCCCTGCCCCCTCCGCCCCCCCCCCCCCGAAGCGAACTCAACTAAATAGCACAGAATTAACCCCCTGAGCGTGGGAGGAAGCTTTTGTTTGTTTCCTCGCTCGGGAACAAGATGCCGGGGCGGAGGGGACATCTGTCAACATGTGCAGATTACGCGGACCTGGGGTATCTCCTTCCGCAAAGAGGATCCGATATCTCCCTCCCTCTCAAATGGAGGGCGAGAGATGGGTGGGATGGAGCCCCCCTGTGACGGGGAACGAGTGACGCAACTCTCGACCTGATGAGACTGTGGGCGACACACCCGGAATCGGATGGGAGTCTCCCTTTTCTTGTAATGTTTCTCAAGATGGAAATAAAAATTTTATTTGCGATCTCGCAAATGCGGACAGTATCCGATCATTCATAGATTAGTCACAGTGGCATGTTACACGCTATGTAGGTCATCGCCGCTGTCATCATTGGTGCATCACGGAAGAAAGCAAAAGTGGTCCATTGCTTGCCCTAGCTGTGAACCGTAGATAAACGGGATGCTAGTCTGAAGGCGAATGACATCTCGATAATATACTTTCGTAAGCTAAAAGACCGTTTGCTCGAACTACGCCCACGTTCAAACGAAGCGTGCATGAAGAGAAGAGAGTGCACATCCCAAGGTAATTTTTTTTGCATCGGTAAAGAAAGATTGCTTTACGTCCAAGTTTGGAATCACGGTTTCCGAGGTATTTAATTCGTATTTTTTTCGGACACCACAGGTTGTGGCTATTCACAGATTGTCTGGTTCGAACTTGAATTAATTGCATCCAGTTGGAATTCGCCAAAAGGCCTTCTTTGTTATTCATCATGAAGTTTCTAACAGTTGCTTCAATACAACACATTTGACATCCCAAGAAACCGTAAAATTCATATTACTCGACTGCGTATGATTATTTTCGAATGTGTCTCTTTCAGGCGAGAGGCTGCAAAAATGTCACAAATGATCCTAAGGGTCTAGATGAAAAGTGAAGTCTAACTTGGAATTTCCCACAGAGGAAATAAATGTTTGCAAACTTCGCTGTTTTCATTGAAATAGACCCGATCTTCAATCAGGTAATTTCTCTTTAATTAAACGTTCCTATACTTTTTGTCTTGGAATACAATAAACCAGCTTAAGGCAAATTATTTTTTGATTTCATTAAAAATTAAACTGCAGCTGGTACACTTCCACCTGATGATGAAAACAAATCGGAAATGACAAGATTGTAAAAATCATTTGATCAATCCCGACAATGGGTTCTCTTCTGGAGGGCGGTGTTCAGCAAATTCACAACAGTGTCCAGGGTATCGCCCTCCTAATACACTAAAGGACGGGGCTCGTCCGTTCTATTGATCCTTGAGAATCTCAGTTTCGGAAGCAATGATTTTTGTTGCTGGCAGGGTCACCAATGCCTGATATATCGAAGGGTAGGAGTCAGACGAGTGGTAGTTCACTTAGGTTCCTCGCCTATTCTCTTTTTCTTTCTTCAACACCCTACTGTCCCGGTATCTACATATCATATTTATACTTTCTGTATCCCTTGCGAATGAAATCAATTGACATGCCAAATTGTCATTATCCCATTTGTATTTTCCATCATCTTTCGCAATATGAAAAATTGGATCAAAATGTATATAGGTATTATAGAATTTACCTATATTCCACATATGATCTTGTAGATTTAGATGAGAAAATGAAAATTGCTACTGCATGATATTACTACCAGCCATTATGTACTGCGAAAAGGTCGTATTTATTTTCTGGATGAGTTCCACTCACAGTTTGAAAAACACTCCAGGTGTCTCGTTAAAATGTTCCCCGTGGCCATACCTGGAATGGAATATGGGCGAATGTCAAAGGGGAGGTTTAAAACTGCTCACTGAAAACGTTTCTGCTTCTCTGTTTTCGACTCGTCAGCGTTAATAAAATTAAACACGTGACATTCCCAGTCGGTTGAACTGAATGGGCGAGCCTCGGTCACTCAGCACAGCGTTCGTTATGCTCGTACGTAAGTCGACGTCGAAGGCATTAATGACGGTGGGGTGGTGTCGCGAAATGGTGTCGAAAGCAAAAGAAAAATATTTTCAAATGTTAAGACGAACCATGCGTATATGTGCAACTTCATCGCAGCGGCCATTATAAACTTTTCCAGTGGTGTATTCTATATTGAGTGTTTTGATGACATAATATTATTATCCATGGCGTTAAATGTAACGATCCAAAGACTGAAACGAGAGAGAGGAATTAGGTCGATAGACCTAATTGGCTCATCTTGGTGAAACAACATTTTGAATAGATTCAATTGAACTTTGTCGATTTCGCAAAAAAATTTAATAAATCACTACCGGTTTCATCAAAAAGTTGACATCGTCAGGCCTCGACGAGAGAGGAATTTCTTAATGCCAACAGAGCTTAAGATTGAACTCCGGTATCTAAATTTCGGTCATTAGATGACCATCTTCAAGGAACAATGAACCAGGTTTTATCAACAGTTCCCCTCTCAATATTGTCTCATATCATTTAACAAAAAGCTACACTCGACGGATGTTTCCCGATTCGCCCCCACTCTCCCCTCTGTACCCGTCCCCTTTACCTGCATACCTTTATCTGCCTTATACGATTGATTACCAATTATTATTATCGTTTTCTACAGCAAAATCTTGAAAGCCAAATATATAAACGATCGTTCTCCGTCTTGAACGACAACTTTCTGACTCATATAATGCTACGCCCCACGCTAAAGCCTTCACAAATCATTTACTTACGCCGTTAATAAATATGCCTCTCACAATTGAAGCAAACGCTTCCGTCGACAACATTGAAGCATGATGAACACTATCTGGACAAGTATTTAATGTTAATATATCTACCTAGATTTTGAAGCAAATATTGAAATATTCCATAAATTATGATTAGGTAATGGAATAGAAGATACTTTTTATTATTTTTTCTCCATTTTATAAATGTAAAGATAACCATGATTTGTTACAAATTGGATTCAAATTAGCGTAGTACAATTAGATTCAATCACGATTTGCACTTAATGAGAATAAGTATTTTTCCTCAAAATAATTTTCACCTGGCGGAAGATGTTTCAAACGATTAATTTTTAGCGTACCTTATAACAAAGCATAACATTGAATAATTTAGTCCGCCACGGTTAAATGTGTCCCAGAATATTGATATCCATTATTACAAAGCACTCAGGTGTCATGGATCGCGAATAAAAAAAACAATATTGAAATAGCTGCTTTATTGAGTTCATAATCAAGGGTGTAGTTTGGATATTAAATGCGAAGTCACCTTAAGCTTTACGGAAAGGAAGTGTGGCAGAGGTCTAATTGAAGGATAATGGTCAAAAAAAGAAGCAAAAAGATAGTTTCAATAAGCGCCAAGTCACTACCCTATCTAAGCAAGATCGGCATTCTGAAATACAGTGCATGTTTCATGTGTCATTTTTCGCTTGGGGATTTGCGCTATGGAATGTGTCATGTCCCTTGCTGTTTGTGAATTAAGGTGATTAGCGACCGTATTAGAAAAAAGTAAGGGAGTGTAGGTCTCCTTTTGTTAGTGACCCCATTAACATTAAATCCATCATCACATACATCGTAGCCGACCAGGTTGGCTGGTTGTTCCGAGCGTTGTCTTTGAAACTTGTCTTCTGAAACTTTTCCTACATAAACTGGCTCTTACCCATTAACTGCGCCTTACCAATATCCGTGACATTCGCGATAATCTTCTCGTGAAACTAAAAATGGGAATCAGTATATGTATCTTAACCATTACAGATGGTTTTTCAAAGTTCAATTGCCTATTAATATTATTTTGCTTATCCCATGTATTCGGTGTCCGACAATGCTTCGACCCTTTAGATCTAATATATTCCAAGATATGTTTCCACTTTGGAATTAAACAAGTAGACACAGCTCCGTATCACCACAAGCCAAACCACGCATGAAAGGGTTCATCTATAACTAAGGTATGCATTTCAACTAACCCTGGTTCGAATCCCACCCATGGACTAATTTTCTTTTGAGTGCTCGGCATCAGCAAAGACACTTGGCCGTAAAATTATATTCGAAAACATTTAAATAAACCTCCCCAAAAAATATTGGGAAAATCTCAGGAAGAAAAAAGATCATCAATATTGTAATTTGTTACATTATGTTTTAGAAAACATGCTTCTGTTATTTCATGAAAACTGGAGAGAAACATCTTTTTTCCTTATAAATTAAAGGAGATTCGTTAGTGTTAAAAGAGAGTGTACAGCACTTTGGACAAGGTTTATAGAAAATAAAATGTTCACGACCATCTATATAAGCAATCACTCACATACTACCGCAGCTATATTTTTCTAAATCATAGTGTTCCGAAGGAATTTACGGGGGAATCAATCGAACCCGGAAGTGGTTTTGGGCGACGATAATTCGCACGTTTGGATTTTCGTTGATGACCTTTAAATATAGTCATTCAAACTTGACCCTTAACCTCGTCCAGTGATGACCTCCGCGCTCCGCTGGTCTACGATGAAGACTCACAAGGATGGAAGGTAGATTGAAGTTTCGATTTCGACTCAGAGGTTTAAAAAAAAGCAGTTATCGATACGCAGCGATTTCATCTTTGGCTCTGAGACTTTTTCGCAGAGTTTAAGACTCTTCAAGTTCAGCTTCGTCAGCGTAAGACGAATATTTTTATATTCGAAGTGTAAAAAGATAAAGTCAGAGGCGCCATCGGGAAGCTAGCAATTGTGAAATTTAAGATAGGAATATTAGCTTTTTTTCCTTTGATGGGGACCTAATATACGGGACCGTGCTCTTTTGAGGCCCCAAAAGAATTGTCAAATGTATATGTATATGGTTCAATATGTAAAAAAATAATAAACTTCATTTTAGATTGATGGTTTTTTAATAACTATTATATTTCCACAAAACTTCATGATGTCCACCGTGTCACCATGTCCTTGATAACATTTATACGAATTTATTGAACTTAATTGCATACATAGAATAAATCCATGATAATTCGGGTATCCAGGATAAAAATTGCTGCTTCAGGGAAGGAATTATGAACTGGTGACGTATAGCTTTCAAGTTCGTGAGAATATCTGATTCAAGCGTAACCTAGAGAATGTACCTACAAAACCTAGGAGGGCATAGCCCCTGGGGAATCGTGAATCCCACATATGATTCCCATTATGAACCATTAAACGAGTGTAAATTAAATAAATGTACTCTTTTAAAGTGCCGTCATCATTCTTCCTGCCAAGAGCTCAAGTGAAGGACACGTTAAGTTCTGTGATCGCGATTGATTCAACTTGCACTCAAAGGTACCACTCGTAAATATGCCTTTCAGAGTTGGATTTCATTCATTATTCTCAGTTTAATGCGACATGTTTAAATTGTCTCCAACAATCACATGGCGCTCAACTTACTGAGAGTGTGATAATGTCAAATTTAAAATTACAAGTGACTTAACCAGTTTAAAACCGGTGCGATGAAAAATTGAAGGGCTTACCATCCTCGGCCGGAATGGATCAATGAGGAAATAGAACCTGATAAGAAATCATACAAAATTTATGTTTCTATTTTCTATAATAGAATTTCTCATAAATACTTAACAGTCTACCTCCACCACTATGACTCACCGATAATGCAGGGTATGATTATACTATATTCGATTATATATTTTCGATCGGATTATTGATTGTATTAAACTTCAATCTACATATGCCGTTGGTAAACCGTTACTGCCGACAACAATAATGTTTATTTGTTTACACACTACGTAGTGACGAAGGTGATCAAAATAAACAAAGAACAAGCCTCGATGAGTAGTTCGGAGGCTATCCTTCCAAAAAGACGTATGGCGTAACGCGTCCCGTTTCTTTTCTCGTCGATTTCGGACGCGGGGAAACTTACCTGGCAATTTTCCCCGTCACGATCGTCAAATCACGAATCGACTGAGCATTTAGATTGTTTTTTTTTTTACTTCGGGGAAGCTTAAAAAGGGACCAAAAAAGCGTTGGTCGTCGCCGATCATCGACTTGTGAGGCCACGGATCGTGAGGAAGCGAACTCTGTGTATGTACACACAAGTGTACTCGCGCGTCTACTTGCATCTATTCATTTTTTTTTCCTTTCAGAAAACGTAGGAATATGATAGGGAGGCCCTTGACCCCTTCCATTGCAAATCGCCGTGAGTTGTGCCCAATGACTGAGGGCATTCCTCTCTTAGGTGAGAAGGAAGAGGCAACGGGGTGGTTGAGAGATACGAGACTTCCTGCACTCATGTTTACTGCCAGTTAATAGACATGTGGAAATGGTGATCGGGCAATATGATTTCATTGAACTACAGGAAGAGCGTGAAGGTTTTTTTTTCAACATTTTTTCTTTCTCAGCATACATTCTTCTTTATGAGCATACATATCGACTTTTCCGGATTTTTATCGACCTTTGACGTAGGCGAGTTGAATGCAGCCTCAACAATTGATGTTTCTTTGTGTTTTAACCTATCTTATTGCCCTCTAAATGAATCTTTTCATTTCCCTGTGTCTCGCATAATGTATGATTATATTCACAATACTCTTCCTTCAATTTTAATGATCCACTTTTATTGTTCCAAGCTCCTAAAAGTGCCAAGTGTTGAAACAAGTTAAAAATCCTTTAATCAGCTAATACTCGCAGGACATCAGGAAACCAGTCAGAAAATACGCATCGCATTATCCCTTAATGTATGATTTAACATTCTCCAGTAATTAGAGCTCTATTTTCACTAATCTAATGATTAAAAACGAACTAATTACTTGTGGATTAACGGTAAGGGCTATAAAATAGTTACCTCCGTTGCCAAGGAACCGGAATTGTTTACAAAAGATTATTGTGAATTGAAATGGATAAACGAAACCTGTACAGTGCTACCTCGGCTAATAATTATCTCCGCCAACGAATTTCTCGACTAACAAAGATATTTGTCGCTGTTTTTATGTCTCGGCTAACGAATTTGGATTCGGCTAACAAACGTTTTAGTGGATGCGCAAGCTAACATAACCCAACCGTATTGGGAGCTGAATGTTCGAAATTTTTTACCTCAGCCTTTGGTGAGTTTTTGCCTTTATAAAGTGAGCTATTTACTGTTTTATAACATTTAACTAAATTGTGGTCAGCATCCAGAACGATTTAAGCGATTTTATGTAGAAACCTTCGGGGAATCACATTTCTGCAAACGAAGATTATTGATAACGAATATGATTCCGGAACGAATTGTCTTGGTTAGCCAGGTTATCACCGTATATATGTCGTGATCGCGATAAGCGATGATTAAATAATCAATCCATATGCCTATTTTAGGATACTAAATTAATGGAAATGGGTGGACTAAAACAGAAGAATTATACGCTGCCATTTGAAATGATAATTTGCTCCCCAAGTGGCGAGCCGGAACATTTTTGAACCAATTTTTTCAAATGGATTTCTCAAAATCAAGGGAGCCTACACTCTCAAGCCATACTGACCTCAAAACAATTATTTATGCCTAGCCACCACTTCCGTGGTAATCGTTCCCTCCGAAGGGGGAGTCTCTCCATTCACTTTGTATGCTGTCGACGACGCTCCTTCAAACAGCATGAAGGAAACAGATGCGGCACCCAGATTTCCATTTTTTTCCAAAGCACGAGCCTAGAGAAATGAAAAGAATATTTAAATTGTAATTATTCTACTATTCAACTTTCAATTGTTCATGACATCTTCAATATCTTCCTTATATTCCATTCTTCCGCGGCCTGAGGTAGGCTGGGTTTAGGTTTCTCTTACCACTCCTGTCCTCCCAGGGATATTCTCTCTTTATTCACAGATTACCTTGTTTTCATAGCATATTCCTTTTCTTTCGCACTTAAATTAAATTCTCTCTTAATTTAAATCCAAATTGCAGTTTATTTTTTATTTACTCCTTCCACTTCTGCCTCATTCACTCGTATCTCCGAATGTTTATATGAATATATATATATGTAATATTTTCCTGAATTAGTTGCGCTGCCATGAAGTGGTCTCATTCTCCAGAGAACCGTGGGTGGATGACTTCAAGGAGACTCAAGACTCAAGGACATATTTCTTTAAGACTGGGGAACAGCGTGACCGCCATTTGAATATGAAGCCTGAAAAGATAAAGGCTAGCAGGGAATGTGGAAGAAAGCGTCGAATACTATTACGTATTAAAATTTAAACACTTCTTTCTTTGAAGCTCACCGTTCAAATGATTAAGTACTTTTATAGAACCATTACCAATGAGCGCATATTTAATTATAATAAATTGTGATAACAAGGTTGTCACCGGACAACGGTGACTATAACGGAATAATCGTTTCGCGGTGAGCACAACAAGAAAAATATACCATCAATTGTAACTATCACCTTTTTAAGCCAAGAGGTGAACTGTATTTTACTCAACACGAACAAGAAATGCAAAAGAGTACAAAAGTGAACTGTAGGTCAGATTACTGCATTCACAATGAGAAAGTCTTGAGATGACTTAAAGTCGAAAGGTGATTTTTAAAAAACGTTCGTCTCACAAAGGGACCACAAAAAAAAGGACTTTCTACGCACGAATCACAGCGAGGGCAGAAGTTTTCCATGCGAGACTTAAGGCCGCTTCACAATGAACATAACTTAAGGACGTAACTTAGACATAACGTAAGCCCGAAATCTTTTATCGTTCACGATTGCCTATGTGTACTAAGTTCGACCAATGAGATAACGTCATTCATTTTCCAAGTTGACCAATGAGAATGTTTCTACTCTCCCTTGTTTTCTGTCTATTACCAGGCACTCACGAAAATAATTACGGTGAAACTCGGAATCGAGTTGCGAATGTTATTTTCTTTCTTAACTAAATCAATTGACACGGACTCCATGATTTGTTTCAGGTTTGTTTTTTGTTGGTACTTCAATTTTCTGGCCACTGATGGAGCTAGTGTGCAACCCACGAACGCTTGTGATTGGATAACTTAAAGAACTCGCTCTCTCCGTCGTGATTGGGCAACTTGAGGACATAACGTAAAAGGTGAACATGGGCCATCATTCGCGTTATGTCAAGTCCTTAAGTTACGTTAAGGCGTATTGTGAACGGTCTTGTTCCCACGCATATGTTCAACTCTTAATTTATTGAGTTAAGGTCTTACTTTATGTTCTTAGGTTCAATGTGAACCGGCCTTTAATCCCATATCGGTGCTGCGAAGCTTTTGGTGCTCTCCGCCCGTCCGTCCGGTGGAGCACCGAAAACTTCGCAGCACCAATCCATTGGAACACCGCGGAAGCCTTCGCCAGAACTTAATCCCATATCGATTACACAAAAAAAGTTAATGTGAGTTGCACAAAATAGGTACAAAGGACAGGGAGAGAATTAGTCCGTAGTTTGTTTCCCCATCCGTCCAGCGGGCCGCGGGGTGCCTGCTTAAAGAAGGGAAGTGCGTTCACCTCTCGACAGACAATCTACTCAGCAGGAGGAGGGGGAGTGAGGGAAGAAATGGCACTTTTAAGGGCGCTCACGGGAGTTAAGAAGGAAAGGGGAGGGGGGGGGGTAAATGAGACGGTGAAATGGTGTACGAGACCTGTGCAATCTGATGGTCACAAATTTTCATTCCTCGTGATTCATTTGTGCGAAAAAATTTAATTTCCCGTCGAGTCTTCGGCGTAATGCGTAATGTGCAGTCGCGGTAGGCCAGTGGATAGAGAGAGCGCCCGAATACCGAACGGGGAGAGACCCGGGTTCAAGTCCTGCTGACGCCTCCGGACGCCCTCTAGACAGAACCCAAGCTAAGAGTTTTTTTTCTTGCGTGCACCAGAGATCTTACTGAGAAACCACAGGCGGCACGGAAAAAGGCTAGGAACTGGCTCCACCTTGCGTTCGTATTAATGCCACGCCGTTTGAGCTTGGTTCTATAGATGAGCGCTCTACCCTCGCCTATCAAACCGACCATAGGTCTGAACACTGTGGTTGTGGTTAATGCGTACTTAATGTATATGTGATGGCAGTTTCATTGATTTTATCCCGTTGATTAATGTGTAAACGTAGGCCGTTTAAGGTTGGCACAAACTCAGTTCGCCTAATGCAACGTTGGAATAGACCAGGGATATCCAACTTGCAAGGCCTCAAGGGCAACAACTTAACCAACAATATGGTTGCGGGCCATATAGTAATACATTAATATTTTTAAGTAACAATAAGAAACAATTTTTGGTAATAAAAATAATTAACGATGATACATTAAGATGAAGAAGGAGTTAACAGCAAGTGATTCACTTTTATCCTAATGTCGCAATCAAAATTAACTTAACAGGTGACGAGACGAAGTGAACTGATAGACGACAGTCAGCTCAGTGGCACTGGGAGGGAGGTTTGTCGTGCGCGAGCTGTGATGCGCAGTAGTCTTTGCGGCTCTCGCAGTGGTGGTGGGGGAAAGCATTGTGTTGTTCGGCGCGAGGGGACCCCAGCACTTCTCATGGATAAACAATGATTAGATTATAAAACCTTTCTCACAAGGACGGAATTTAAAGAAAATTTCTGAATTTTTGTCTAATAAACTTTTGCTGGCCACAGTAAATGGCAGGGCGGGCTGGATGCGGCCCGCGGGTCGCCAGTTGGACAACCCTGGATTAGACAATATGGAATCGACTTAGAAAAAATCTGAGCGAGTCCCGGGTTTTCTTCGTAGCATTAATTTTTTAGGTTTAATGGTGAGGAAACTTGAATTAATTCGTCGGGTGTTATGAAATTCGGGCGTCGGGTGGAAAATATTAATTATATTTGATATCTCTCACTATTTTTAGAGCACAATTGGAGAGTGGTTATCTTCGAAATCGTGCGTTTGGAGTGAAAATATGCAAAGCGCTCCCCAAGAAGTCGTGCGCGGACATGAAGTGGAACGTCTTATTCTAAATTTTCCACGGAAAAGGAAACTTTTTTCCCGATACGCCACTCTTTTCATTACATTTGACGCTATCGTCACACTGAGGTAATTTTTTCTGGAATGTGCATTCTCCATAGTCTCTGAAACCTATAAATTGTATATTTAGTCATATACTACCTATATAGGACCCATTTAAAGTATACCCTACTCCAGTAGAATGCTTTTAGAATTAAGGATAATATTTTTGTTGACTCACAGTATCGTAACATTTAAAAAAAATCAGCAGTGTAGATCAGGGTTGTCCAACTGGCGGCCAGAGGTGCTGCCTCTTGTGGCCCGCGAAACCTTAAATTGTTTCTTATTGTTACTTTAAAAAAATATTAATTTATTACTATATGGCCCGCAACCATGTTATAGGTTTAGTCGTGGCCCCTGAGGCCTTGCAAGTTGGATACCACTGGTTTAGATTGTTGGAGCAGTTGAAAGCTGCATCGAGTAAAAGAGAAAATGAAGAGGAAATTTAACAAATGAAGAAGACTGTGTAACTTTCTACAGTTTTATTTCTTTGGTGTGACTAGTTTCGAACGCATAGAGGCGTCATGATCAGATACTCATCAACGGAACAAGGTATCTGATGATGACGCCTCTATGCGTTCGAAACTAGTCATACCAAAGAAACTAAATTGTGGAAAGTTATACAGCCTTCTTCATTTGTCAAGATGGATTCCCACGCTGTCAATCGAGGAAATTTAACTATGTGATCTCCCAAGTGCCAAAATGATAAAAAAAGCTGGTCCTAGCCGCCTCAATGCTGGATTAGTCCAGATGTTGATGAAGGGAGGATATTTTATCCCGCTCCTCCCTATTAGCGGTCGGAGCTCGTAGTCTCCTTTGCTAACCCCGAGTTCAGGGCGGCGACTTGCTCGACATGAGACATCGGACCAGCTGTAAAGCGTCAAGGTAGATCGTCGGCGTTTATATGTTACACGCAAGAGAGTCGCGAGTGCTCGTGGATACTACGAAAAGGGCTAATGTTTCGCGGACATTTTCCATTCAAACGCCAATTCTATTTCACTGGTCGCATCGTTATAATTTTATCCGTTAAACCGTTAAATAAAATGGTATGATTCCGGTTAAAATTAACGGTAAAAATTATTTTTTAAATGCACGGAACATTTACACATATCGCTTGCTTGTTTTTAGCGAAGAAAGTGTAGCCCTCATCAGAAAAATTAATGGTGAAGAAATATGAAAGGAAAAACAAAAATGGTAGATTTCCGCGGTGTGGATTCGGATGGCTCTGCATGGCTATCGCGTTTACCTTCAACCTGAAGACGCCAGTTGGAATGCCGGCGAAACTGTTGTCGCGAAAAGCCAATAAACGCGGTGAAAACCCGATAGACATGAAGAACCAAAAATGAGGAAATTACGAACAAAATCTTCTCAATAAAAATCTCTTTCATATCGTATTTAAGGACATTAACAAATATAAATAATTAATCGAATATAATTTATTTCCTTATTGGTATAAATGTTTCTAGTTCATTGTTTATTTCCCTACATGCTCTCTAAAATTTGAAGCTCCCCAAATGCTCTAATGCTTTGATTCTAATGCAGCGTATTTTTTCCTCTTCATTTACGACTGCCATCTTTGCCGCAGACGAACTAATCATGTTCCAACTTGCAACGGCTGCCGCTGGATCAATACTTTAGTCGAATAAATGAAACTTGTACCACATAACGAGTTGCATTGAAGTTGTAAGGCCTTCAATTTTTTTCTCCGGACTGGAAACAGATAGAAACATGCGGTTTGTTTTAAAATGAGCGGGC
>WURS02001924.1:0-12776 GCA_011762765.2 Rhinocypha anisoptera
GAAGGGAGAGGGGAAGAGGAGTTGGGGATGAAATTTGTCGGAGAGTTGTCCCAACCTTTTGGGATGATCCTCTTTAAGGGAATGTTGTCTCGACGATTTGGGATCTAGAATATTTTCCCGAATATTTAGCAGTCCCCCTGCATATCTGGAAAAAAGGCGGCGTTCCGTGGTGTCGTCAAAGGCATCCGCCTGATCGTTTTATAATATTCGAGCGCAAGCAAAAACATTAAACCTACAAACGAAACAACTGGCAGCACAATGTTTTGTCGCACGGATTTCATTGACAGAATCTGAAAGTTACTCTAACGTAATGGTCTTTAGAATCGAAAGTAGAATGAAGTTAATGATTTTTTGTAAAAATTAGATCAGTGCTCAAGTAGGAGTCACTAAAGGAAGATAGGCCACTCCTGTTTTCCTTTCGCATTAGCTCCTTTATTTTCAAATCTGACCAAAACTTCTACCATAGAGTAAAGAATACTATGAGCAGTATTCTTTACTGTATGGTTCTACATATGATCCTACCAGGTTTTTCATAAAATAATAATAAATATATTGTCCAAAGACCATACATGGAAAAATGCAGGTATGGGATTTGTCATAAGATAATCTACATACAGGAAGAGAAAAAATGAAAGATAACCCAAAAATACAAGATGCATAAAAAAGATAAGGAGTAATTCAGAAAAATACAGCCATTGTTCACTCATGTATTACGTACTATGACAGTAATCATTCACGCTTATTTTTTTATTGTCATTTAAGAGCTCATTCAATGTGTAAAAGGACTTCATCAATATAAAAGTTTTTACACTATTCTTAAATCTAGTGGTGCAATTGGTGAACTTAATGCTGTCCGGGAGTGAGTTAAACATATTTGTTCCCATCGCAAACGTGCTCTTAAAAGATATTCCAGAATTGTGGTGTAAAACATAATGGAATCCTTGTTTCTCGTATCGTACGAGTGAATATTACTGTTACTCTTGAGGATATGTAAGTTGTTTTTTACAATCACTACTGTACTGAATATGTACAGACGTGGTACAGTTAATATGTTTAATTTGACATACAAAGGTCTGCAAGGAGCTGTAAAAGACACTCCCAGCATAATTCTAATAACCTAATCTTCTAATAAAATCTATGTTAAATACGGTTTATTTTAATTTATCAAAATAACTATAGCAGTCATCATGATATAAAGCTAACAAAATATTGAAGGAAATACTGGAAGTAAAAATTGTATGTTAGCGAGGCAGGGAGTGCCAAGAAACGTATTATGATTGGACATGGATCTCAGAGCTTAAATTCGATTATGACTAATTTAATATCCCTAAAGATAATTAGCTTGTTCATAATTAATGGTTCCGATGAGTTCATAGTAGTATGATTAAAAAGGTACAACAGAAATTTAACTTTCTCCGATAGATTAGCTACAACACAATAATTCATCCCCAAATCAAGTATCAATGTGGAATATCAAGACTAACAAATAAGACTCGAAATACCTCGAAGTTCCGGTAATATTTACTTCTTAAAGCTTAGATATAAGGGTAGAGTGAAGTTTCTAGTAGGTTCCTGAATTAGGCTACATTTATACAATATAAATAAAGGACATTATAAGTTGACGTTTTTTTTCATAAATATTAACTGAATTGTGAGGTTTCCTATAATCGCACTTTTCATTCAGTTATTATTTTAAAATTGAATCTAAATGTTATTGTCTAAAAAATAATAGTGATATTCCATGTCTATTGATCTATCATGATATTTTTTTTATATCCTAGTACCTTGGTTGAGATTATATTAGAATTATTTATGAGCATTTTATTAGAATTTATTAATAGACTTCGTTCAAAAAAATAACAGACTACTTGATGAAAGTTTTGGTTCACTAAATCCATATCAAATAGAGTTAAAATACAAATTACACAAAGATATCTCTAGCCTAGTACAAATGTTCTAAGGCAAAGAAACGATTTTAAAGAACTAGATAATTATCAATTTTGAGTGTATCAAGTTTTCCAGGAGATTTCAACAGTTAAACACAAGTAAAAGAATGAATTACTAATCCATTTAGAAATGCTGTATGACTGATGTGGAGGGATTAAGGCTGGGTTAATAGGGGACTACTTGGAGATAGGATACCGAAGTTACATCAGGATATTATTCAGAACGTCTTTTACGTAGTACAATCATTTTTCGGGTAACTCATTAAAAATAGTAAAACTTAGGTGGAAAAGGGAATTGTACCCATGGGGGGCATAATTAGTGAATAACACATTCCTTTCGCCATTTGACTCATTCTTACTTTGTCAGAAAACGTGTATACTCGAACTACAAATGCTACATCTCATCTTTGTAAAAAAATGTTACCATTAACGGTAAATGTTGCTCGTTTCACAGAACCATAAACATGTAAGAGTATAAATATGTCTCTCGTATAGCCATTTCTTCGATATTAAAGTAGCATGCAAATCATATCGATTGTACTTAAAATGCTTTCGAAAAGTTTTAATCACGCCATAATTCATACTCCATTACCCAGTACGGTTTAACATTTTTGTTGAAAGTGAAATTATTCAATGTCGTACTTCTTGCGCATAGAATTGCTTAAAGGTCAAAAAACTGCACGCAATATAATTAAGGCATGACTTTCATTATTTAGTATATTTCAGTTCGAATTACTGATTAAGGAACTGTCTTAGAAACAGACCTTAACTTAAATCATATCGCAGAATCGCAACATCCTCCAACTCTTTTCGGCCTCAAATAAAGAGACCTTCGGGTCAATGACATTAAAGCTCTAGTGAGCTACGTAAGAGAAGAAATTCATGATGGGAATTGAGAAGTTAAATGACCTATGCTTTTCCACTAAGAATAAAATTATATTTTTGATAGGCTAATAAAAGTTTGACAAACCCCGTTTGTTGCTGGATTTACACAAATTATTTGGCGGATAAACCAATAATGGATACGAAATGTAGAAGAACGGAACAAGGTTTTGGGTCTTCTCGAAAAAGTTCTCTTCGACGGAAAACAGCGGAAGTTTTAGTCGATCAATACGTTGTGCGGGAGAAATTCTCTTGAATTCTCCAGGATTTTTAGGGTCGTATATTATTAGGAATCTCGCTGAATCAGCTCCTCGAAAGACACCCTAGGGGTCAAACAGTCTTATCTCCGGCGAGGGACATATGTGTGAGGTCGGCAATATTGTAACAAGATTTCAAAAAACGTTTCCTCTCCAGCCAGCGAACAAGGGCTACCGGCATAGAGGTCGTCGGAAGTCGACCTTTAGACTCCTCCAAACTTTGGTTCATTTGAATAGAATGCTGCCGATGAATGTTGACAATGGTCATAAACCCATAGCCTGATTGAATAAGTGAGGTATTAGACCTCCTTTATTTCAGACTCGTAAAAGACGAAATTCATGGGAAGTGATCTGCTTACTTTTGAAGCCGTCATAGAAAAACTTTCTTTTCCGGGAAGTGCGGCGATACCATCATTCATGCTTTTGCGTGTACAGCCCATGAATGCATTATAATCATGTAATTCGATAATTCACTAGAAAAGATATGCTCTCTTAAAGAAAATATTACATAAAAATTTCTAAAACAAGGTGAATATATTGCTGTGTTTGAATTTTTCCATAAAAGCCATAGTGTTTAAGTGGATCTAGTCTTTGAACTGCGTGAATTGATGCACTCCTTAAATTCTGGTTTATTCATCCATTTACCGAAAGGACGGGAATAAGACGTTTTGAGTCACACTCAAACTCAAAACCGACATCAATTGGCGAAATCTCACTATCTACATTTATGCCGTGTATTGTGAGCTTACAATTGAACGTGTGACACATTTCTAAAATGTTTGGATAAGGAATGGTAATTGACAAATATGTCATTCCATCAAAATTTTGTGAGCTCTTAAGCCTGGCTATGGCGTAACCATATATTACGTCAGGGAAGAACGATAAATATTCCAATAATAAAGTCTTATTACACCTAATATAAACTGAATTGTGTAATCTGCCAATGTGAAGTGGTATCCTAATATTTCACTCGATATCAGGAATAAATTCAGTTGTCGTTTACCTTAATATCAAAACTTATTCTTGATCTCACCATGTGTAGAAAGAGAAAATAGCTCCACGCTGGATTCTTGTCTTATTCACTTCTCATTATATATATTTGTTTGACGCTTTTACTATGCTTTATAATCCCTTAGTTAATTTTTTTCGATGGACACTAAAAATACTTGTGGCATATGTCAGATTCCTAACTTAATAGTAATTACTACGCATTACTTAAATTTAACCTTTCCATTCTAAACTGTGTATTATCGTAGGAAGAGAAATGAAAATAATGCAATACCACAGTATATTGTGGAATTGCAAGGTTTTCATTTCTCTTCCTAATATGGAGAAATTCCACAGAGTTAACCCTGAAACAGTTTCTTTTATTTATTATCTGCTATCTAGTATAAATACGATGCAAAATTTTTATCGCATCTAATAAAGCATGAATATGCAAAAACTAGTTAAAATATAGTATATCCATGTATGTCGTTCCGTTTCCAATTTTTAATTTGTAACATACCGATCTTGATCTTTGTTGAAAATTCTTTTGTAATTGTCATTTAAAAGTTGGAGTATTAATTCGGTATCGTTTTACCCTTTGAATCCTACTCTTAAATAAGGTAGATGTAAATCTAATTAGAAAATTACGTATGTTAACATTAAAATGCCACATATAGAGTTTCAGTTTAAATTTTATAGGTCAGAGAATACGTACATTTACTTTCTCAAAAGATTAATAGTTATAAAATTAAGTCTACCTTAGTAGTAAATAACCTTCTCTTTGTCCTAGTCCATCAAGTACTAGTTAGTGCTAGCTATTTTTGACTTCAATTGCTATATTTTCCAGTATATAACCATGAAGGCCATTAACTCATTCGAGCATCAACACAGGGATCATCATGGAGGTCAATTCATTCAATGGACGTATGGACTAGAGTCTTTGCCTTTGTCAACTTTGCCACCCTCGTTCTACTGTGTGCTTTAATTTAACTTTTGAATACTCATTTCTCCTATTTATGACTCTTTCCTCAATCGTTTTTAATATCATAAATGGCGTGTAACGATTGAGAAAAATTATCTTATCATATTGAAAAAAAACTTAAAGAAAATATGGCGAACATTATCAGTGGAACTAGGCCTAGGAACAGTCTGATATCCGCGGATTGTGCAATAAGTCGATGTATAAACTACGATGTGCGACTTTCATGCAATGTCAAACCACCAGTATCCTCGATATATCGCATTGCTATTTTAAAGGAGGTTTTGCAATGGCAATTCGGAATTCGCGATATCCTGCAAGAAATATCGACTTGATATTGTGTCCTGGTATATTGAGCACCGTGGAAAATATCGTCATAGCCGTAGGCTTTATACCGGCATCGTTCGCACGGAGAGGTAGTTGGGGGACTCCCATTGACGTAGGTGCCGTAAAATATTGTCAAATCACGCAGCCGGAATGTTACATGTGATCACACGGGATACGATATGAAATACGATATTGCCCATTCGTATCTCGTATTCCAAATCTGATTCGCACAATGTAGCACGAAAAACCTGAATGGCCTGATTTTCTGGATCGTGATTTAACGATTGCAATTCTATCCCAGCACTTTCGCACCCTTCCCCGCCCGCAACTTGGTATACCCTTTATGTCACCGCCTGCTATCTGACAGCATTTTGCATGGCACCACGCTGCTGATCGATTTGCTTTGTCATAAAAACACCCCTTGGATTACACCCCGCCTTTATTAGAATGACGCCTTCTCAAAGGTGTTCTCGCGAGGCCTTATCAAGCCGGGAAACAGCCCCCTGCGGAATGTTTGAATGTCACACGCCTGTGTTATACCACCACCATTACTCCCGAGCTGCCAAGCGACTCCTTTCATTCCTCCATTATCAGTGCAAGGAGGATGCTTCAAAAGTGCGAAGCCCTCGGCTTATCTCTGGAATATTAGAAAGGATTCAAGTTCCTGCGATCTTCCCCTCTCTCACATTCTTTCTCTCCCTACCTCTCCACATATCTCTCTTCTTTCGCCGAATGTGCGAGAGAAAATGGGACGGATATGGAGATCGTATAATCCCCGCGGCGACTTTTGAAAGGCAATAAGTACAAGTTTTCCTCGGCCTGCGGTGATCAAAATTTTGTCAACCCATTTTTGGGTCAATGAAATGGAACGTATGGTAATACTTAGAGTATTTTTCTGAAATGTTTTTATTAATATGCATATCGGTAGGATACTTCGGTAAAAAGTTCAAAAGGATATTCTTTTCCTGCACTTATTTTTCCTCCCCCGGTGTTTAGCAGGAGGCTAAAGCTACTTCAAATTAGCCTGTGGAATGTATTAAGTCAGGAACCTGGGTAGGATGAACCTAAAAATTTTACAGCTTTCAAATGAAGGAATTTATTCCTCTACTTGAAAAAAATGTCCATTTTTAGGCGTTAAAAACATGCTGCCAGGGCACTGGAATTTTTATATTTACCATGAATAAATGAAATACTATTTTTAAGTAAATAATTTCATGCATGATCCCAAGTATCAGAGCCATTTACACTAGTAGGAAATTAGCTAGGTGTCTGTCCTCCAGGCCGTAAGTTTGAATTACACAGTGTTGTTAATATACAGTCGTTGATCTGATCATTTTAGTTAACCATGCTGCACACCATCATTCTTCGGATCTTCATAATCGCCGATTCTCTGCAGCCAATATCATAACATTCATCAAAATTAGTATTTTGATCTAAAGATAGATGTTTGATAACCGCATTCTTCTGTATTCAGTGGTAATTCCCTGAGTTTTTTTCATCCTACAGCCCTTTATATTTGGCCTACATTAAACCTTCCTGCTACTTTCGCTTCCATTTTTCTTTAGGCATCCAATTGTGCACCACGGTCTGCCCAACCGAAAAAGCAGGTCCCAAATCTTGAAATTTCACCCCCCTCTTGTCTAATAGTTATGTTTCAAGAGGTGATTAAAAATTAACAGTTATATGCTCAAATTTACCTTAAGCGCTATTATTTAAATTGAATTCATTGGAGATTCACGAAATTTATGGAGCCTTAATATTTCCATCAATGACAATTATAATTGGTTTTATATGTCTGCAAGACTACTTTCATTTCCTGGTACGGTCTTTCTGTGGTACAGTTTAAAAGATACACGTATGTAGCGCAAGTTATATTACGGAAGATAGCGCTAGATTTTATCACGTGCCTAAAAAAAGCGATTCCTGCACATCTGAAACCATATTCATTTGCCTAATGTCCCTCAGTCTAATAATCAAGGAATTTTCCGCTGATGTAAACTCCTTTCTTTACTCAGAAACATTGAACCCGCTTTTCACACGATTTATAATGCTTACCATATCGGCAGGGATTAATTTTTAATGGTCCTAATCCAAAAACACGACAGTGACGAAAGGCACGTGGAATTTGGTCACAAATGGGTGAAATACATGCCCGTGACCATGCTATTTCAACTTAATGACAGAACCCTTGTCAAGTTCCCAAGCATGCATTCATTGAAGAATCCAACGTGTGGCTTACTAAAGTTTCTCTAATTAAGAATGATATTTGACATTCAAAAAAGTAATTTTTAAGGTTTTAAAAATAGTTTTTGACTAGGATCATTACTAGTGGTTTCACGTTATTTGTGATAGTGCAAGGCTTAATGATAGATTGATCCCCGTGAATTTCCGTTGTTTCCTATGATTCTATACTTAATGAAAATGAGCTTGTAGTTACTTATTCAAGATCAAAACTGAGGTGTAGGCATTTGAAAAGAGGAATTATTGAGACCCCGAGCCGTTTCCCTTTGCGAGTCAATATAGCCAAATTTGAATAAAGGTGCTTTTCGGATACATTCGCAAAAATCGAATGAAATTTCGCAAATTAACTTACTAAAGACGTAACGCCAAAGGAAATTGGAATGAATTAAAACGGAAGAAGATTGATCTTCGTTCCATATATAGATGAGGCAGTTGCGATGGGACGAAGTGAAAGAAGATGAAATAAGAGATTCGAGGCAGGGTTGATCATTATCTCCATTGAAATTTAATTAATGCACTGAGATTATAATAAATGAGTTCATGGTAAAGGTAAAAGGTGGTGCACGGAGACTCGGAGAAAGGAAAAAAAATTGTCATTTGGGACGACTTATATTTTTAAAGAAGAAGGAAGACCTGGGGATAAATTTTCCTGTATGAAGAAGGAGATGGAAAATTACGGCCTCCGGATAGAAAATAAAAAGATAGCTTAGATTTAGCGAATTCAGGAAGACAATTTTATGATGGAACTAAAGGTGCGCATATATTAATTAATATAAAGCTTTTACTATTTAGACAACACGAATATCATGGGAGAAGCTTGAGTTCATAGTAAACAAAGTACCACAAACATGAATATTTTTTCTAGTGTTAGAACACTACGGGCTTCTAAAGTTTGTAAGGGTACATACAATTAATTGTTATATTAGCTTACGTGTGAGAAAGTCTCTTTTTATGTGCCTGAGAAATGAGTGATAGCAAAGTGGACAAATATGAAGCTTTATATGAGCACTTAGTACGTTACATATGTGTACTTACATATATGTATGTATATTTTTATTTATTTATTTATGTACATATATTATTTTAATAAATATCCTAAGAGAGGTAACCATAATAGAGAATACGCTATAAGATTGCATTGAGTTACGAAAGCGATTTATAGCCGGTGGAATAAATAAGAAAATTGTGAGATGGGCGTGTAGTGAAGTGGATTGGAACTCTGAACCCAATTAAAGCTAAAATGTATGCCAAATGAGTCCGAAATAGAGACCAAAGTATCTAACTTTCATTTCCCATATTTAGCCTTAAAGGAGGATTGACCCTAAAATAAATTTATTGAGTTCAGGCAAAATTTAGAGAAAAGTTTTTTTATATTCCTGTAGTATCGTTTCACCCGTTCACTTGTTTCTCTTCAAAATGTACGCAAAACTTTAAATTCTAGTGGAGAGAATTCCTTGAGGCTCTCCATTAACGAGGACCAACTGTTTTCCCCAAAAAAACTTGCTTCGTTGTTAACTCTCTGAAGTCTTCGTTTTATAAGAACAGGTCAACACCCGAGGACGTTATAAAGGTGATTGTTAACCCCTGACAAAATGCCATCTGTCACTTCCACGGCTCTGTGTTCTCTTTTCACCCTTTTCACCTTCTGAAAGACACAAGAGTCATGATTAATGGGTTTCCCGAAATTGATGACGTATCTTCCAATCTGGACATTATTAAATGGCATGGGCGGAAAAATTGAAGCAAATCTTCTCACCGAGCGAAAGGAAAGCTACAAATAAGGACAGATGTAACTGTCTGGGACTGTCGCGAATGGAGAAATTAACACGGAATTGGGTGAATATAGATACGTCTTCTTGTTGAAAAAATAATAATGGGTAGATAATCATCTAGAGTGATAAAATTCCCAATCAGGGAATACTCAGTGGCCATCATTAATTAAATATCCACCTTTTCTATCTCCGCAATTACAGCAATTCTTAATATAAATGCATTACTATTCACTCTAGTATATAAATAAAAAGGTTTCTTCGACGGTAAAGGTTATTTATCTGAATAATCTAATAAATTTATTTATCTGTATAAACTGCATTTTCCTTAACTAATATTTTTCCATCTCCTGCCTATCGTCGCTTGACAGTATCTTAAGTAATTCACTGAATACCCCCTTGACTTTACCCTAGTATGGCTACACCTCAAACTCTTATCACAGAAATAAATCTCAAATCAGAAATATCAGTGAATATTCTAGTACTTTCCGGATAGTTAATAAATATAGCCCCGAATTGTGAGGATTAACTAATAATGATTTTCCTCCTTCAACAAAGTAATGTACATATTAAACGCCCCGCAAATATGCCATTCTCCCAATGAAATGTTACCGTTGATAGATGAGAACTATGATAGTGCTTACAATAAACAAATCTTTGTTGATTTGTTGATTCGATTAAGTAATTCTCCCAAACGTGCGCCGCCAAATTTGTTTCCCCAATGCTTTTTTGAAGGACGGCGACTTAGAAATTACATTCCTAGAAAAACATTCTGGAGAGAACGTGTAAGTGCTGTCCGTTGATTTCCTGTGCCTTTATTATGCATCGTGTTTATCCCATGCTAAATATGGTACACGGATAAAGGCTTCCGTCCAGTGGAAAGGAATTTCATTTGGACATTCCGATGGTGGCTTTCATTGTTGTTTCCATCTTAAGCTTGGATTCCCTTGGAGCACAAAAGCACCTTCCTAATCTTCAAACCCATATTTCCACTCCCCAGTCGCAAAGGTTTTTTTTCTGAACGTTAAAGCTTTAATACCACAGAAACAATCAGTTAGGGCCACAGTCATCGCTCGAAGAAGTACGTACTTCCACTACCTAAAATATTAGTTTTAATATTCTTAAATCGCAGAGAAATTTATTGAGAAAGACGAACCAAAAGCAAGGAGGAACAGAATTAAATGAAATAAAAATGTCATTATTTACACTGAAAACTTTTATTTACACAGGAAACCTTATTGACATCCAAGGTACCATTTGTCTTATCAAACACATCACATTCTTTGCGGAAATATCCTTGTAAATTCTATCTGCTTTCCTGGTGGCCAATGGCAAAGTGTACTTTGATCCACATTATTTTCATATTTAAGATATTATTATTTTTCTCGAACGTAACATTCCGGAAGATTACGCGCTCGCCGGATAACTTGAAGTACACGGATTTGAATTATCTCGTTTTTGCCATTGGAATATCAACGTGTGGATTATTTTTCCAAGTTGTAATTACGGTGCAAGTTACTTGACGTAAGAGCACCAAAAAACATTACCTCCTTCTTTGTTCTTGCAACTATTTACATTTTATGTGATTTCACCTTGAAAATAGTGGTAACATATTATGTTGTTTATAATCGTTTCATGGTGTAATTACCACCATCGTATTTCTAAAAAAAAAGTAGTACCTACATATTACTTTCATCTCGGCAAGTGGCCTTAAGTAGACCCACGTAAATTTCTTTCATACAAAGTGAATTGGCACCTATTTCGAGAAGACTTTTCAGAAAAGATGGATGGCTGTAAAATAGAGGAAAGTGTGTATGTATATATTATTTTCCAATGTTGATTAATTGTTAAGCATTCCGTTTTTGTCATTTTCAGTAACATAAGGGATTCTCTCTCAAAGCAGGAATTTCCTCTATGTGAAGGAAATATTTCTTTTCCAACGGTTTTACATCTCTCGGGTCTGTTAGTTCTGGTGGAATGCCAATTAACCTTTTTTTGGCTCTTTCTTTTTCTTATATGTCATGATTTTGTCAAAAAAACGCCTTTTTTATTTATCTACCTCCGGGCTCCTTATTTTTCCCAATTTACGGAGTTCTAAATTAAAACTTTCGTTGACACAAGACACGGCATTATTTCTACAAAACGGAAGGTCTTGGTAATTTAACTACCTTCATGACAAAATATTATTTAAGCCACGATGGATATGTTTCTGAACTTACTTCCTATTAATTATTTTTGTTGTATGCCAATACATGTGTGCTGGAGATCCCTGCGAATTCTACGCCATTAACATGTACTAATATGCAAAAAAAATTTAATGGATTAACTTGAAAAAACAACTAACCTGAGATAATATTATTCTCCTAAAACTATTAAACAAAGTTTCCCGGAGAAAAAACTGTCTTCTCCCATCCTTGGAAATAGGAGTACTAATTATTATTGGTGGAAACATCAAATCTGTCAAAAGTGCACATTCACCCGTGAACCTGGGAGTCTCCGCACTGTGGAAATATTGCTGGGGAAATCAATAATAATAATAATCACTTCAATAATAACTTTTTTCAAATCGCTCATGATATCCATGTAATGGTGGAGTGTAATTGTCGTTCATATTTAAATAAATATATATATTTTATATATATCATGCGGCTCCGCTGTTCCTACTGTACAATAATTCGATTATTAATTAGCAATATTTCCCTGTAAATTTTATCATTAATTTTTTTTAACCATGTATGTACACAGGTACCGCTTACAAAAATTCTCTTTATTATCCTCTTTTTCGAGGTCCGTTCCACTTTTTTCGCCACTATCCCGTGTTTTTAATCTCGGAGCCCCCCGAATTTTTCATTATAAATCCATATTTTATAGATTAATTATTTATAATTTAAGCACACCAGATGTTTTTGAACTCCTTCGCGGCGAACATTTTATGTAGCCTCGAAGACCCCTGCAGAGGAAATGTGTGGATAATTCGCCTCTTAATATTTTTAATGGATGTGCTAAGATTTCTCGCGTTCACCTTTCGATTTGTTAGCTGTAGAAACCTTTCTCGGCATAAAGCACGCGTTTGAGCCGTGAATGAAAGGTAATCGGGTACCCGAAGCAGATACTCCCAGGTACGATCGCTCAGACATTCGTTCCTAGTGCACTGTATCCACCCCGCTTGTCTGTATATAGTTTTGCGACCCGACGTAAAAAACATTGGAAAGTCAAACTGGGCGGTGGGATGTATCCAGGGGCGTCGCCAGGTTCCAAGCTGGGGGCGGCAGCTAAACATATTTTAGAATCTGGCAGAGAAATAAACAGATGATACCTATGTCAGACTTAGGTCTTATTCTAGTTTTATAATCAAACCCAAGTGGATTAAATCAGTATGGGTAATTTA
>WURS02001935.1:0-12776 GCA_011762765.2 Rhinocypha anisoptera
AGGACAAAAAAAGTGAGACCATTCACAGGTCCAGCAAAATCAAGGTGAAGCCTTGACCATGGTTTCTGAGGGACGCTTCATGGTATCACTGCTGACTGTGTGGGAATAGATCTATTTTCACAACAAGCTTTGCATGACAAAACCAATTGTTCTATATCCTTGGTGATACCTGGCCATCACACATAGCTTCTCGCCAAAGCCTTGGACTTGACTACTCCCTGATGGACCCTGTGCAAAAACTTCCAGACCTCACCTTTCAACTCATCAGGTATGACTACACGATTTTCCTACACGTTTACTGAGCAACTCATCAATAGTAGGCAAAGGATATATTTCATGCAAGCACATGGTGTTTACCGTTCCACTGTAGTCCCCACAAATTCTTATCGTGCCTTCCCTTTTTCAGTACATTAACAGTGGTTGTTGCCCACTGCAAATATTCCACTGGCTGTAGAATTTTTTGTTCAACCATCTTATTTAGCTCTTAACTTACATGCTGGGCCAAGGCAAGGGGCACCGGGCGACTTCTTCTGAAGAGCGGCATCACATCAGGCTTGAGCACTACCTGGGCTGGGGGGGCCTTTATAATTTCCTAAGCCAGGACTGAAAACTTCCCTGCACATCTCAAGAACAGAAGGAATCTCCAATTGAAGAATTGCATGCACACCGTGCACCTCGATTCCTAATTGTGCAAACCGATTACGTCCTAGAAGGCTCGGTCCATCTGTTTACATCACCAGCAATGGTAGTTTGGCCCTGTGGGGTGGAAAACAAACATCGATGACAATAATACCGTCGATGGACAACTGCTCTCTCGACCAGGTTTTGAGGATTATAGAGGGGCGATCCAATTTGCAATGTGAAAACAATGCCGGGTAGGTCATTTTTTCAATTATAGAAAAACCAGTGCCCGAGTCCACCTCCATCGTCAAACTTCTACCCTCCACCGACACTATGATCATCATCGGGGGGGTGCAGCAGCGGCAGTAATATGAAACGGGGAGTGGTACTCTTCAAGGGTTATATTTTCCCAGTCATCAAGAACAAGAGCGACTTCCTGCACCCCTACGTCTGGAGGAGCATCCATCACATCCATATTGTGGACTGCTGCCCTCGGCCTGTTGTCCCATGTTCTTACTGGCCTCGGCTGCTTGTTACCCATTGATCGAGCTCCTCTCTGCTGGGTAGGGGATTGCTTCTTCTTCTGACAGGCTTGCTCAAAATGTCCCCTCCTCTGGCAGTGATGGCAGACGGTGTGCAGGTGAATACAGTTCACAGGACTGTGCCACCCTTCACAGCGATAGCACGGGGTGGGCGGCTGGCCGTTGGCAGGAAATCTGTCAGCATCAAGAGGACCAACCTGTTGGCCGACATCTTGCGATCCCCCATGATACTGTTATGTCGGGATAGCGTCCCTTGGGTAACGGTCGTGACGTGATTCGGTGTGATGCACTGATACACTTGCAGATTGCTGTAACTGAGTTATGTGATGATGTGCGGTTTCAGCAGCTTGTGCCCTTTCTATTACCTGTTTTAAATCGAGGGAGTCCGTCGCAAAAAGGGCCTCTTGTGACCGAATGTCCGCTAGTCCCAGGAAAACTTGTACCAATGATGACTCCTCGGAGTCCGAAAACTCGCAACCTTCAGCTAAGAGATGGAGGTCGGAGAGGAAATCTCTGAATGATTCCCCAGGTCGCTGAACCCGTTTACGGAACAGCTCACGCTTTACCCACTTGCACGCCCTAGGGCTAATATAGGAGTCTAAAAGTTCAACAGATTCTGCAAAAGTAAGATCACGCGTCGAACATGGCTTGCACAATCTTAACATGTTTTTTAAAAATGAAATCCCCGGGGACAGTAAAAAGGATGGCCTTTTTACGTGCATCATCCATGATGCCATTCGCAATAAAATAGTAGTGTAGTTGTTCCTTAAACACGACCAAATCTTCAGAATTACCCGACGTGAAAATCGGTAAATTTCCCATCGACCCAATGTAAGATACTTCTGGCGATACACTCATGATGCCACAGAACATGATCCGTTGTACAAAAAAAATAACTTAAGCACACTCACGTGGTCGTGGGAAAAGGCTATAAATCAGATGATTTATGGGAAATCACAATCCCATCCTCGTCGCCAAATGTTAGATCCGGGAAATAATTAGATACTATTAATTATAGTGAGTTTGTAGCAGCATTTAATATTTCCAGCCATATGAGTTACAGACCGCATACAGACGACAGGGCTCATGTCCACATGGCCCGGAAGTCGATGATACACTGAAGTATAAGCACGGTACCCATAGGGCCTTGGGACAAACAAAACATAAATGAAATAATGTCATAGGTCAAAAACATATCATACACAAATACACTTTGAATTCATAACAAACTCCAATTGCTAAATGCTTATCATCTACATCTAATTAAAAATTCAAATAAAGCATAAAATATAGTTTAGTGATTCATTAATGAATACTGTATATTAACAATAATAGAGTTAGGATTTAAATATGGCAGTAATATTTTGTGAATGACTTTTTCAAAAGCCTTTGAAAACACAGGGAGTAGAATAATCATCAAAATTTATTGAAGCCTTTGAAATTTACTTTTTGAATGATGGTTTTTCCTTACTTACATTTAATAAATCAGTTAAAATACCTTCTTGAAAGGAATGTTGCAAAGAATTTATTAATATCTGCTATGGAAGGGACTTGAATAACTTATTAGGAGTAATTTGAATTCCATAAGGTAGCCAAGTATCAAAGGAATATTAAGTATCTCACTGGTGGTGGTAGCATATAAATGCAAAGGACTTACTGTTGCTAAACTGCTTATATTATTTATGTGGTTACCAAGGTGTCTTTTTGAAGACCCTTTCACAGGGTTAGTTTTTCAGGAACATTGACATAATTCTTATTAAAATTTTAGCAATATTAACTGAGTTTTATTCTTATTATCCAGTGTTACTGCTTTGTACCCATTTCTGTTGTAAAGGCCAGGTTCATATGTGCGGTTGTTTTCTTTTTCTCAATTCATTATTGATGGAACTCCAAATAGCCTTAGTTAAGTGAAATTAATTTGATATTATGCACTTATAATCATGCTCAAGTCTCTGTCTATTTTTTTTCAAATATTTATCCAGATTTTAAGAGAGAAGAAGAAACTTATTATTCTCCATCCTCAAAAAGAATTGTACAACTCATTTTTTTCCCTAATCAGATTTTTTATTTATGATGAGAGCC
Source organism: Rhinocypha anisoptera (assembly GCA_011762765.2). NCBI lineage: Eukaryota > Metazoa > Arthropoda > Insecta > Odonata > Chlorocyphidae > Rhinocypha > Rhinocypha anisoptera. The sequence goes on from WURS02001935.1 coordinate 3,246, forward strand.
AATGGTTTTGCTGTTTGGGTTAAAAGGTTTACATTTTTTACTATGAATTTTTTTCAAAATAAAAATAGAATTATTCTATAAAGATAAATATTGTCATTCAGATCTGGAGGTAAGTAATTCTCCCTCAAAAATACAATTTTCAATTACTGACACATGAGCAAGATGATCAATAATAGTAGCAATAATAATGCATCCTTATAACTATATTTACATAATTAAAAAAATTGTAAGGGTCAATAAGGACAATGAAATGTTTAATGAATGCTTGAGGCTGGATAAAACCTCTCTACAGTTCCTTACTTGGATAAAGGTTATACTTATGAACTGTTACTATGAGCTACTGAATAAGGATTTAAACATAATAGTTAGGTATACTGCAATCCTATGAGCTACAGTGTTAATTATTTATGGCAGGAGATTTATTGACATATGATGGAGCTTGAGAATGAGCTCGTTTTTACTAGCTCAGTGAACAACAGGTCCATGGTATGGAGGGTCAAATGGTAGTTGACTTTGTAGTCAATAAATTGTGACTGAGGATTGAAAACAAAGACACTAATGACATATGGTTCCTCTGCACATTTCAAGTGGGCAATATGCCTGGGTTGAGCGGTGCCGTACTCATGGAAGGAATCACATGTAACTGAGTTGGTCATTTTGCTGGCAGAATGATGCAACTGATGGTGTCAACAGGAAAAAGATAGAAGATAGTTGTTATTGGGGAAGAGACCACAATGGAGGGGGTGGTAATGGGGAAGGAAGACATGTCACTTGAGGGGTTGTTAGAATGGGGAAAGACAGTGTTTCCACCAGCAGGAGAACACTTGTGAAAGCAGAAGGCAGAAATCTTATAGCAAAGAAGATGATTTTATGTATGTTGACACATTCTACGAGGGCTATTCAGAAAGTAAGAAACGTTTTGGAATTAAAGAAACACTAAGCAGAAGAAAACAATTTTATTATATACATATGAAAGAGGAAATTATATACTACTTTTCTACATAGTCACTAAACAAAATGAGGCACTTGAAACTTGAACAAGCTTTGAAATTCTTTTGTCGTAGAAATTTGCTGCCTTGCCTATCCCAAAACACGGTCACCATAATCTTTCTTGCTGACAAGGTTTGCAAGCATTTTCTTAGTATTTTGGGGGATTTTGTGTGCCCCCACTCCATGGACTGTAATTTTGTCTCGCCATTGATGTGATTTGCCTACGTCTCATCACCAGTTATGGTTCGATCCAGTAATGAATCACCGTGTGTGTGGTAGACGTCTGGAAATGTTAAGGCTACCCCCAATCACTGACCTTTATGGTGGTCTGTGAGCAATTTTGGCACCCATCTGGCACAAAATTTGTGGTAGCCTAGGTTTTGAGTAACGGTTTCGAGGAAAAAAGTCCTTGAAATTTGTGGAAAACAAAGTAAAAGCTCCGTTACTGTGAAACGGTGGTTTTCACAAATTTTTTCATTAACTTTAGTGAGCAGATCGTCAGTCACAATGGTCGGACGTCCACTCGTCTCTTCAACATGAACGTTGGTTCGGCCATTTTAAAACTGAATGCAACATTTTTGGATGGAACTTTCATTCATCACGCTGTCTCCATACACTTCACACAGTAGTCGATAAATGTCTATCGTTTTTAGGTTTTTTGCCACCAAAACCGTATGATGAACTGCACCTCACAACTGGTAGGATTTTCAATTGCAGCACACATTTCAAAATTGAATATTGAAAAAATGGTAACATGGAGATACTCTGATTGTTACGGAGGAAATCGTAGCAGCTGCCCCATGACTGCCTGTGCACCTTCTTTCATTAATGATGGAGGATTGAAGATTCTGTCTCTGTGATGGACCATTCTGCTGGTGAAATGGAATAAACTAGTATGCCTTGCCGAAAATACCTATGTGGCAGGGCAGCATGCAACCGACCTCATCTCAAAAGATCTGGCTAGAAATAGTCTTAGTCTCATGGATTGTACCACTCATGTTGAAACTCCAGAGTAGTCAGCATGCGATGGGCTAAAGCTTTCCATAACTCAGTAGATGGCACCATGCTACTGCATGCCCAACGAGATCCACAGCAGAATGCTTGGTTTGGGGATGGAAGTGCTGCCTTTCAGGAAACAATTATGTTAATTCCATCCAAATGAGGATAAACGATGTTCCTCTAAGATTGCATACCTCTCAGGGTTGGCTTGGTGGCCGTAGTTGTAGGGCTGGCTGTAATGCCGTGGAGAATCTAAACCATGTGCTGCAGATCTGCCAGCTGAACCATTGCCCACGGTTCAAAAGGCACAGGGCGGTGGTAAGCTATCAGGAGTGGGGTCTGTGAAATCTGGACTTAGACATGAAAAGTGAACAAAGATAAAAGACCAAAGAAGCTATTCACATACCAGATCTCATTGCGACCAAAGGGGAAAAAATATATGTGGTCAATGCTCAGGTGGTTGGTGTGCAGGTGAGCCTAGAAAAAGAAAATACATGGAAGGTGGCAAAGTATCAGGAAAACCCATCACTGCCATGAAACATCAAGAGCAGGAATAGCCTACAAGAGGTGGAAGTCCTCGCCATCACCTTGAGATGCAGGGGAATCTGGAGCAAGAGTGCCATCAGAGCCGGAGTGATAAAAAAGTGCAACATCAAATTGTATGCCAGGAGCATGATAGTGGGGAGGGCTGATTTCTTCAAATATATTAAAAAATAGCACCCACGTTGAACCGGTAATGAGAGGACCAATGCTGGTTGAAGGCCGACTGATGTCGGCTTGCTGATGGTTTCTGCCTCCCAACGATAGGTGTAATCAGGTGGTGGGGGTTTAAGTGGGTATGGGCTGAACCAAAACTCTGGCAAGAGTCCCACACTCCCCAGAGCTGTCTTCCATGGGGGTGGATAAATGCATTTCCCACACCACCCCAAAAAAAATTATATATATCCTTATAATTCACCTCTCCCATTTCCTACCAGATGGGGCAGTAGATATATAATTCTCCAGAGTTATCGTATTTCATGCAGACATATAAACAAATATGTACACCTTATTTATTTTCATTAATATTTTGTAATTAATTTAATTCTAAGCAGTACATCAATATTTCGATTTATGACCGGCAATATACAGAAACTCGGAGTCAACTGAGAGCAATGATGAGGGTTGCTCAGAAAAGAGTTTCCCAAAACTCAGCAGATGGAATGCATTTGTCAAACTCACCCAAGGATCATGATTCTTAATAAACAGAACTGGAAAGGAGCACCCTATTATGGAACATTACGGAAGTGTGACCATTTGAACTATTCTTTTTAAGGTTGGACCAAGAAACTTGGAGAGGGTCAAGAATGGGTACAAAGGAGGCAGCCACATGTAAATATTCTCTACCCAACAAAACATAGATATACATATTCTGCAGTGAATGGGGCTAAGAATTATTATCCATCTTTCTACATTTTGTCTCACTGATGGTAGAAGTTGTAGGATTTTGTGCTTTCATGGCTGAATAATAAAAAAAATTGATCCTTACAATTATTACCATGTGACAATAAAGTAATCAATTACCAAATTGGATATATTTTGTTCACATGGAATAGAACACAAATATGGGTGCTCAAAATGTCTCCATGATATAGTGAAATAAGGCCTAGTGAATGAACATTCAGCTTTGAACATCCTATTCATTTTCCACATCCTGCCTTCCCTGGAAGTATTTTCCATTTTATTTCCTCCCTCCACAAAAATTTATAATCACTTTATCATTTTTTATAAAATCTTCATCCCATTTAATATTTTTGTTTTCATATCTAAAATTTTGTAGTTAATTATTTGTCTCAGGAATTTTATGCTCTTTAAAATGTCATTTTACTCCTCACCATCAGAGATCAGAATAATTAGGTCCTAGGGATTTCTAGGAAATATTTTGTTTTGTATTTCTAGTAAATGTGTATATATTTTGTAGTTATGGTTTTAAGTACAGACACAATAATTAGGTTAGCTAGGGTATATATTTTATTTTCACCTTGCATGTTTCCTTTATTATTTATTAAATGTTTTTTACTTTACTGCTGGGCGATATGTATAATCTTGAGCTATAAAAGTTTCCACTTGTAGTCAGTATCTCATTGTGAATAAAATGTGCATGCGGGAGTGCATGCCTGGTTGTGGTCTGTTCCAGCCACGTGTTTGCATGAGACTGACTTTGTGATGAGTAGTCTTAGATTGAGTGTAAGTATAGCAACTGAATTTGTGATAGTATAGCAGTCTAACATAATCATATGGTAGAAACTGGTTGTTCACTCGAAACAAAATTTCCAATGGTTTCAACCATTGGGGTAAAAATGACCCCTCCTGATTTCGAAACTGTAGAAAAGTGCTGTTATCACCCATTGAATGACCATTACAAACAATTTGCTCTCCCCATTATTAATATCCATCCCCTAACCACCTGCCTGGGTGTTCCCTACCTCCCCTCAGCTCCATTAATGTTGAAAAAAAACTTCATTGGGAGATATTAAAACACAGCTCAATATCTTATTCAATGATATATATCCTATGTTCAGACTTTAAAGCTTAGAGGACTTGAAAGTAATAATAATTGTACCATTTATGTCATCGAAGAATTATAATCTTATATCATAATTGTTCATTTCTTATGACATTAACCAAGAATGTCATTTTCCCCCCTTTTTTGCATATTTTGGGAGGGACAAATTGACCTATCCCATCTGATAAGGGGTGATTTTGTAAATTAATTTTATTCTCTGTTATATGTTTCACGGCTGTGTACCGATCCGAGCCGACCAGTTTAGCCAGGTGGATAGCTCGCTAGCCTGCTAAGAAAGGTCACGGGTTCGAGTCCCGGCCAGGGCATGGTCGTTGTGTTGTCCATAAGAGTTTTATCGTCGAACTGAAGCGGTGCATAACGACCATACCCGTCGACGCACCCTATAAACACCAATACCACTACTACTGCTACTACCGGCCCAATCAATAGTTTGCAATAAATACGCGAAAAACCTCATTTCTCAACTTTCATCGTTTGTTTAAACATTTTTCTGTGCATGAGCGACTGCAGGGGACATGTAAGTTTATGTCTACGACCTTTTTCTATAAATTGGCGCATTGCTTACCCTGCTAACAGTTATGTCATGTAAAATACCAAAATGAGTGGCCTTTGCCGCTACTCTATGATACAGTGGTCTGTGGCGTCACTTAATGGAAACGCTTCACCCCGAAGTTTCCTAGTACATACCACGGATCCTTTGGATGGTGAGTCAGATTTTCGAGGCTTTTCAAGGAACCCCCCCTCAATGACTGCGACATTTAAGCCATGAGAGTGTACGCTAGCCCCGGGGGGCAGTGTGGAAACTGAGGGGAGACATCGGACCGGCTGTATGTGGATGGATGGATGGGTATCGCTGTATGTGGATGGATGGATGGGCTCGCTGGTAACCGTACCGTCGCTATTCCTCTATAAAGGCTGATATGCTCCCAAAAGGCCGACGAGCGAATTTGATGATGGATTAGGATTTTAGCTCAAAACACACCTATTTAAGTTTACGGAACTGACTTTCTCAAACATTGCTTGACCACCTTTTACTAGATGTACATCTTCTAAGTGTTTTCAAAATAAAATCTTGAGTGTAATGTATTAAACCAGCTTTCCTTACTACATGAAGTTGGCTATTAAATGCTAATCTGTTGAAAATGCCAATGTATCAAAAGAGTTAGTAAACAATTTGATGTGATTTTGTTAAACTAATTAATATATGAAAAAATGAACCAACCTTTAGCTATTCCTTTCTTGTTTTCTTCCTCTCAGGATTAGGAGATCTTTTTTATACTTCCCTGAAGCCTACAATATATATATATATATACCTTTTCCTCCAACTTGGTTTCTCAGAAATAAAACACCACTGCTTTCATCGGCGATAAATTTCGTGGCGATGTCACCTGAAGAGGAAATTTGTCTAATAAAGAATGTAATAATGACCATATAGACATATTAACAGTGATTAATGACACTTAGGGGATACATACGAAAGATGTAGTGAAAGAAATTCAAGGTTTAATATCCTATATGACAGCTGACTTATTATTTATCACACTTAACCTCTGAAGAGGGCCGATAACAAGCAAACACCACGGAACTTAACTCGGGTCCTCGGCGCTGCATTCAGACAAACAGACGACTGAGGAGATCCAGCTACCACACTTCCCCAAAGGCAATATCTTCTCAATCGAATGATGGCGAGTATTTGTATCTTTTCCAACTAGGAAGCCCTTTCACGGAATGACCTTCGCGGATATCGAACAACCTCCTACCTTAATTTCCCTTTCCCCTCCCCTCGTGGCCAATCCGAAGCGCCTTCGCGTTTATTGGGGTCTACTTCAAACTCCGGCATTACTCTCGGCACGAGAACCGACACCATGAGTTGAATATTGAAAACACTGGCAGGAAAAGTTGATTTATTTTCCATTTTTTGTTTCCAAGGGATGGGTTTTAACACACCCAGAGTTATTAGAAGTTTAGCATTTTAAAAAATGATAAAATTCACTGATACCCGGACCGTGAGTATTAGAAATTTTACAAACATGAGTATTAAAAAGTATTTTCCCTATTATTTTCAATAATGTAGTGCTTTCGCAAAGTGAAACATGAAACAGGGAGATTTATAAGGAACAGGTAGTATCTATAATTCTTCAGACTATATATCGATTATGCTTGCAATGTTCTGACGAAGTTCATCAAGGTGTGTGAGCACCGAAGAGCATCTTTAGATTGAAATGAGTGGAAACATGCCTTCAACCACACTGGTGTGCTTTTCTAATGTAATTGCATTTATTGGCGGGTTGTTCTATCATCTGATTCAAATTTATGTGTTGCTTGCGCATTGAAGTACGCAGCTTTCGGGAATGCCTAATAAATATATTGGAGTATTGGATGTAAGGATTAGGTATGCCTTCTCTCAGTGCGGGATTAGAACAACAGTGTGCCCTGTTCGAAGCTGCATTAATCTTCTGGCCAATTGAAAAACAGATGATCTTGGATTGATGAAGGGCAATCTACCAGATAAGTTTGGTTTTTGATTAGCCTTATGAGACTGGCCACGTAAAATCTAACTTTAATTCCTCTTAAAATCTCCGTGCTTCCCAACCCCCTATTACTCTATCCAAAATCCCTATTCTAACCTCTCCACATCCTACCCTCCATCCTTACTACTCTACATCCTACCCTCCATTACAACCTTCAGCAATCCATTGTCTCTGAGTACCCCCTCCATGTCGTTTATGGATCTTTCGCAGCAAACGCCTCTCCTCTCCTACCATTCTCAACACTTCTTCATTCGTTTTTCTCTCTTTCCACCTCACTTTCTCCATTCCCCGCCAAATCCACATTTCAAAAGCCTCCTATCTATGCTCATCATCCTTCCTCATGGCCCAGGTTTCGGGTCCATATAATGCTACGCTCCATATTAGGGGCTTCACCACTCTTTTCTTCAATTCTGTATTTAGAGTCTCACTCATTAACTCCTTCCTTTTCGCAAAGGACTCTTTTGCTAATGCAATTATTCTTCTAATATCCTGGCCATACGTTCATTTTCCTCTATGATACTTCCCAAATAAGTAAACTTTTCTACCTGTTCTAATTTATTCCCTTCTAGCAGAATATTTAGCCTGGCCTTCTTACTTTTTGAAAATCTGATTACTTTCGTTTTTTTACTATTAATTTTCATCCCATACTTCTGACACTGGTCTTGTAAAGTACTCATCAAGGTCTGCAGTCCTTTGGCTGAATTACTGACTAGGATTGAATTAATCAAGTTGAAAACTACATTTCTTGGACTGGTTGACAAATTAGCTAATCATGTTCGAGGCTGTTCCCAAGTGAAAATAAATTCACAAAGGGAAGTGTTTTTCTCACAAAACGTTTGGTTCCTGTTTAGTAAGAAATGGGAAATACCGGAGAAATTGGAGCCTCTCAACCAACGAAAACACGTAACCAATCTGGGAAAAAGGAAAGGGACGGGTTAGACGAACACATTGTAGTGAGAAAGATTTTTAGAAGCCGATTCCAAGTAAGAAAACCTATTTTCATTGGCCAACAATCGAACATCGGTTTTTCGTTCGGCGGACGGCTGTTTCTATATTTAATAATTAATAATAGAGTAGAATATTGATAATTCGAACCTCAAGGGACCATTAAAACATTCGAATTAAACGAATTTTTTTATAAAAATTACTCTTACATTATAGTTTAACAAAAATATTCTTTAAACATTATTACTAAATAGATATTTTACAAGATATTACATTTACTGTTTGCAAAAAAAATCAGATATCATAGATATATACAACTCCATTTAATTATTTTTTTAACATTCTTTAAATGCAAAATGCTAGGGATTAAAAGAAATATTCAGTTAAAGACCGTTTAGAATTATATAAGTTAGACCTATCAAAGTTTTACCGTATTTATAAAGATTTCTGGTATCTGCGGGGTTCAGGAAAAGCTTGATATTAATCTTGTAGAGATAGAATTTGGTTTAGATATCACTTCCCTTCAGAAAATGTTATGGCTTATTACTTATTATGATACGCATGATTATGAGATGCATTAAGTTCTCCACACAGGTTTTTACCAATTCTCTGCTGTTTTTTTGCTTAATTTATCATGCAGAACCGATTGACTTCGATCTCCCGAAAGCTTTCCAGACCATATTCTGCTCAATTGCGTCTTAAGTTAATGCAGACATCAAAACTCGGTCTCCTATTCGTCTTGACGGAAAATGTTCACCCTCCCATCCTGACTCACTTCATTTCTCCTTTCGCTGCCGTAAATACGAAGTCATCCCAGATAGATTGATGTCGCTATTCAACGGATAACGTCATACTTATTTATAACGTAGTATCTTTGCGACGAGATTAGGGTTGCGCACTTTTCATAGGAGTCGCAGACTCGAGAGTCCATTTCTCGCTTTATCTTTCTTCCAGCTCCATCGTATTCCTTGTCCCCTCTTCACTCACTTCCTCTGTAGTCTAACATAAAGTTTTCCGTTCCATCACACCCGCTAGTAATTTTGTTAAGTTTAAACATTGACGTTAAGAATCCATGAATCCTCTCTTTCTTAAAATTGCTCCGTCATGATTTGTGAGGCCTCATCGCCTACATCAAGATTCAAAATTTAATTAAATCGCTTCATGAGTGCTGAAGATATGTCTCTTGTTTGGTGAAAAATTGTCATTCCTAGTCATTTTGATAAAGAGAGCTTATTTTATTCTTTTTCTTATTTATCACAACTTTTTATGACGATCAATCTGCTGTCTAGATATTACATTTACTCCTATGCGTTTATGCTTTCATCATCATAAGTCATCTACTTGCGTAAGGGTTCCTCCTCCAATTCTTCCAATCCTTTCTTCTTGTATTCAGTATTTATTATCCTAATTCGCTCTTCAGACTATCTATGATCTTCACTTTCCTCCTTCCTTTCTTCGCTTTTCCTTTTCGAAGAAAGTCTCATCAGCCACGTATCCCAC
>WURS02001946.1:0-12776 GCA_011762765.2 Rhinocypha anisoptera
CACTGAGCGAACCACTTGGATTCTCACTTTCCCCCTCTCGCTCTCTCTCTCTCTCTTTCTTTCTTTTCATTTCTCCCTCTCTCCTTTCTCTCATTTCTCGAGAAAGCACCGATAGGGAACAAAGGAACAAAGGTGGCGTTCCTTCAAAGCGGTCGGAAGTTGTCAACCACACTCACCCGGAGACCATTACGTATTGGAAGAGTACACAATAACGTGAATGGACGCGCGGACCACAAAATTTACATTTCCAATTCGACCCCCGAACACAGTTCTCATCGCAAGAATAAAGTTCACGTCATTAACTTCACTTCGTGGAAGTTACGAATGCCCACGTTTGGAATGAAGTAATATCGTATCTTTCCGCAGTATTTGTTCGAATCATTTGGATAAGTTCTACACTCTTTCGTTCCAACCATCTTTTACGAAGTCTTCTCGATTTTCCACCGGGTCAGGGGCTCCATTCTGGGCGCCGTTTCGACTCTCGAACCCTGATGACGACCCTCGAGTCAAGAGTCGAAACGTCGGCCAGATTGGAGCCCCTGATCCGGTGGAAAATCAGGGAAGACTTCGTAAACATCCTTCAACGGGAAAGCACTAGATCTTACTTCATTCCAAACATGCTCTCCAAACGTCTGACATTTTAAGGGACGAGTCCAACAGTGCGCACCACGGTCGAATGGAGCATTAATCGTTACTCTCGATAGTCGATATACGATAGTCCTTCGACGAGATCATAAATATATTACAGGCACCGACATACTACGGTAGATTAGATCACACACATAAAATCAAAAAGTTAGGATGCCGAACAGTTAGATATAAAATGTAATTTTTTCCTCGCACAATTAGAGATCACAATAAATATAATCACATGTGCGGAGTTAGTAATCAGGGTAGTTAGATGAAAGTATGTAGATGAATAAAACTAAAAGTGATATATTATTAATTTAAAAGTCTTGGACATTTAAGACTCCCATATAGCACTCGGGCCGGAGTTAAGCAATAGCATCCGTTCATTGTCCTATATTTCTCACACAAAAAACTATCTACACTTCAGCTATAAAAACAGCTACAAATAACAACCATTCAGAGAAAAATTACCACATGCTGACCTATCAAAAGGAAGGAAAATAAGAAAACATTATAAAGATATTGTGGTACAAGAATATTTTATAATATCCTAATTAATGCGTTCATGTATGTTTATTTTATTGTACTTGAGAGGTTGTGGTAGTCCAGTGGGTAGAGAGCTTGCCTACTGATTGGGGTATCCAGGTTCAAGTCCTGGTGACGCTCTTGGAAACCTCCATCTAAATGGGAGGTGATTCTTTTTCATACTCGCATTTCTGCTGCTCCATCTTCCCTAAACCCTGGGCCCCTCCATCTTCCCTAAATTCTAACATTCGCTTCTATGTAGCAGAGTGCTCCAAATGAAGGATTTTTCAAATTTCTTACCAACTTTCAAGTCTATATATTTGCATGTTTGTGGATTTGTTTTACCCTGAAAAACTTGTTTGGTTAGTTCTACTCTTGCAGGTAGGAATCTGACGTCCTGAGGAAATACTAATCTTAAGTAGCGAAATCCTTTTACCTGAGTATATGTATAGTATGGAACCATAAATAGAACGTAAATTAACGGCTGATAGCATGTAAATATTATTGAGAATATGTGACGTTTTGTTTGATGCTGTCCATGTTGTAATATCGCGGTAGTAACCTGGTGTTAATATAGAATCTTCAATTCTATCACTATTATTATTTATTACTTAAGGGAATGTCGTTCCCACTGAAGAAATTGGATCCATCCGTCCGACACATTGTTCTCTTTAGTGTGAACCAGAACCTCGTTAACTTGTGAAACAGCCTTCCAGATTTAGTTCACTCACACTCCTCGGAGTAAATTTGCCAAGGTACTCTTTCGAAGCTGGAAGAAGGCTTCAGCTTACGACGTCTAAGTGACATATGGACACATTTAAGACCTGTAACATCCATTAAGTTACTAGCGTATAATACTTACAATGGATTAACGTAAAAACGTTTACTGTCCGTTTTACTTGTCTCTCTTAAAATTTCGAAGTTTTAAATTTCGTCAGTGACTGTCCAATATTTCCGAACCCCCTAACTAAACGCCCGATAGAGATGGCCCTTCCTCCTTACCTCTCCCCAACCCATTAGGGTCGCGAAACCACTTCATTGTCTCCACAGGTAAAGGAGATAGTCATGCGTGAAAGTTTGTCGATAATTTAGAAGGTGAAGAGCTCCCCTTTGGACCTTGCATATTGTGACGACTTTTGTAGTTGTTTTCATGCATGTTTGTAGTGAGAAGTCTAACATTGCCCAGCTTGTTGTGGATGATGTTCTACTATTTTATTTTGCATGCGGGTTGCTTCATTCTGCGTGCAATGTGTCTCTTAAAATTTTCAATTTGGGAGTGAATGTGAATGTTTGGTGGTGGCTCACCTCCTGCCACGCGCCCTTGCGGCGGTTTACAGGGTAATGCTTAGACGTAGAATAAAACATGGGAGGAAATTAGCGATCGCTGTGAGAGAGTAAAATGACTATGTTATTAACCAGAATGTTAGTGGCTGACGTGACAATGTGACCGGAAAAAAATGCGTATTAGGGGGATTTTAGGTTAAATCTATTGGGTCAAGTACTTGACTCTATCTCGAGGAGGAGGGGTTAAAAGTGCATAGTCACAACCTCGAGCGAATTCTCTAAAAAAATCTTAATTTTCGTAGTTTTGAAAGACATTAGAATATCCCCAAAAATCTAAATTTCGTCCATGACTCTTTTGAAAGCAAATTTCACCTATTAAAATTTTGTCATATGTAAATGTGGTGACATTAGAAAGTTTCATTTCGTTTAAACTGAGTTTGAGCTTGCAGCAACTACCAATTCCCATTCACAGGGCGTATCAATCTCGCGACATTGTTTGGAGGGAAGGGTCTTTTGAATCTGGAGTCCTGTTTGATCGAAGTGTTTGGACGGAAGAACTACGGTCTTAATAGATTTTACAGAGAGAGGATTAATCACCCAGACCGTACACTTAAATTGGTACAAAAGGTGGAGATCGGGGATTACGAACATTAGGAAAAAAAGGGGGTGTAATCATATAAAAATATCAGGGACGAGGGAGAAATCCTCCGTAAACCTTGAATATGAGATTGAGTGAGATATTTTACTTTTTTAAAATTTTAATTCCTTCCCGAGTGAGTGAATGAGTTTTTGTTCAATTTTTGGACAGTGATTTTAACTTTTTGACTATTTAGTTTTACCCTCACGGCAAAAAATTTTTTTTGCTGATTTTTAACTTTGGACACATTCTGATATTTTTATATCATTACACCCCCTTTTTTCCTCATGTTCATAACCCCCCATCTCTTCCTTTTGTGCCCAATTTAAAAGAACGGTCTGGGTAATTAATCCCAGGGTCGCTCGGAGGGACGAAGTATATATATGCTGGACATATGCCACTACAACCAAACTACCTTTTTTTGAAATCTCAGAAAAATCTTGCCGAACTTCACGGAGTATCAACAATACACCATAATCACTTTCGGCTGAGCCATGCACGGGATTTCCCATGCAGGCATGAGAGACGTAGTCATTCCCGCAATTCATGCCCACACCTTTTTCGTTAAAACTGACCAGGCTTCCTCGCGGTCATGAGAAAAACATCGCGAGTGTCGCAGTCAAGGGGAACAACAGTGGAAAAATGGATTGTCGAAAAGTATTGTGTGATCAGTCAACGCACTCGCGACAGACAGAACTGGAATGACGGACTTCCGGCTCGCTCACACTTTCTCACAATGTTGCCACTAGATAATTCCTTACACGCGACGCCTCTAGGCACGCGTTACAAGCCCATCGCCACCAGTTCTCCACACCGCGTGCAAAACGAGATTATTTGAACGCGTTCCACCGAAGTCGAGATAGCGAGGGAGACAGCGGAATTCGTTAGCAGGAATCTTCCTTCTCTTTTTATCTCTCGCATGCACCAACGAGTGCACGGCTAGCTTGGGCGTACCAATACCTCCTGAGTCATACGACATGTCGTGTGAAGAGGGGAAGAGAGTATCGGGGCCTTCCGTATTCTGGGGACGCCCCCCGTACGCCCGGAAGGCCTTTTGTTAAGCTTGTGGAAGAAGGCAATATGGACGCTCAAGACGTCGCTTATCAAACCTTTCTCGTGTCACGAGTCATATGATGCGTGATGGATGTGTATGTACTACATGCCCCAGCATGCAACTCGCATGCGCTGCTTGAGGCGGGCGCGTGGGCGGATCGCGTTGTACGAGTGCTGAGTGAAAAGGAGCGGGAAAGTTGGCGACTTCACTCCTCTCTGGTCCGGTCCGGAGAACAATGGCGACGGTCCCCTACCATTACTCCTGTCGTGTCGAGTGGAAGGAGAGCCGGTGCTTTTCCACTGTCTTTGTGGTCTGATCTCTTTTGGCTGGGAGAGCGAATATTAGTTAGTTAATAGTTAATAATAAAGTTGAGGGAAACGAAAGAAAATCCCTCTAAGCAATTCGAAAATGGGAATGCAGTAATGTTATATATTTATACCTTCCACCACCAACTTCAATCGTTTCTCGTGTTCCCCATATTATGGGAATGTAGGCTGATTTCTCGTGGCAACTCCGCTGCGGTAAAGTGAAAAAGTTCTTAGGTCTGCTGCGGCATGGGCGTGAAGAAAACTTATCTCGAACAAACTTTTAGAAATAAGAAACGATCAATCAGGAGATGGTTAATAAAAAGCTAATTGATGATAAAACTAGTATCTTACTGTATTTAAGAGTTTAAGGCTTAACTATGTGGAACTTAATATGTAGATGAAAAGATGAACACTGTATTTATCGCTGATATTTATCTCGGTACATCTCCTTTTAAACGCTTATGCGGTGCATGATGATGAAAGTTTAATAGTTGAAATAGATTTTCCTGAAATAAATTCGTGTCACTCACTGAAAAATACAGAGTTCACATTCTGGGTTCATTTGTAGTATTTTATTTATAAAATGAATTAATTCGGTAACACGAAATTAAGGTTAAATACGTTGGAAGTAAGTTTGTAACAGAATATAAGCTTGTGACAAGGGATTGTATTACTTTTGCTAAATTTTTTCCTGAGAATCATTTTCGTGTTCTTCCATTAATAACAACCTTTAATTTTGCTGGTTTTTCCAATTTTTATAATTAGGTATTATTAATATTAATAAAATTTCTGTTATGCCTGTAAAATGAAATGTCCTTGAATAGAGAAGTAGTACGGAAGAAACTAATAGGATAAAATAAGGAATATGGATCAGGAAAATAGTGAAAGTCAATTTATGACTTTTATAAAAATTCAAATAAATGCAGATACCTTTTGGAAAACAGTTTGTTATATTTAAATTTATAACTAAATAGGGTGACATCAGAGGCCGTAATGATGCAAAATAAACGACTTAATTTTCTTAAAAAAGTTTATTTAGCTAATAGTAATTCAAAAGCAATATAATTAATTATTTTAAATCTAATTTACTATCTTTTTGTATAGTGCAAGGTAATAGAGAACAAGGAGTTACTGTCGACTTTTCATGGTGATCAACCAGACGATCTCAAATTACATGTAAATTTCAACATTTTTTCTAATGACTCCAATGATAAAAAGTATCAATAATTAAATAAGTAAATTTAGATATATAAGCTCAGTTTCTTTTCCATTCTTTTGTTTTACAATCTGATTTTGGATTTTGGGTTAGAAAATGATTTATTTTGAAATTAAGTAACAATAGTGGACTAACTCAGCACATTTACATTGCAATTCTCCAAGACCTTTCACATGCGTTGGATAGGGAGTTTCGAAACTTCCCGCTGGCACATTAAGAAATTATTTTGGTAGTAGTTTCACCACATTCCGTAAGAGAGCAGCGCACGCAAACTTGGCAACTTAGCTCCCTCTATCTTGAATCCAGAGCTGCAGGCGCATGGTTAGAACGTAGCTTTATTTTAGTCTTCTAACATTCTCGGTTCTCTCGTTCATTTATGCACATTTAGTTTCTTTATTTCACCTTTCGTTTCTCCGTGATATAAGGAGAAAGCGATTTGACCGCGCGTATTATGAATTTCATTCTACTGAATTTGATATTTTTGGAAGATTCTCCACCTTCATTCCGTCCTTTCATTTCCAGCATTGAAATACCTTTCATCCCGGTCTGAAGGGCCTGGTATTAGTGCTGATTGTACTAGAAACAAGACCACGAACATAATAACATCAATAGATCCAAAACTTTCTCCACTATGAATCAATGAGGTATCTTTGATTATTTTAGTAGTCACTTCTGACCACTGACTTCCTTTCATCCTTTCGTTCTCGACATTGCATAAGTTTCCTTCCTGTTCTGAAGAGTATGACATAGTGATGATCGGGCTTGAAACAACGCTGTAATGAATATCGTTAAGATCTAGTTTCAATTTAGAATTACATTAGAATGAGTCATTTAAACAAAGCGCAAGGCCTGTGAAAATAAGGCAAAAAATAATATGTCCAATAAGAATTTAGGAAACCTTCCAATCAGAGGTGCCTCTTACCTTTAATGAGCTTTTGTGTAATGCAAATTATTCTGTTCCCTTTACTTTTACTAAATTTCATTACCATTCTGATGTAGAAAATCATAGTACCATTACTGAGGATTATATTTTTGAGTGCCTGCTTGAACCAAATGATTTTCACCCCTTTAGTGTTCTTTATAAGATCTCAATACAGTCCCCAATAGACTTTTTCCTATAAATTTCATTCCACGATAGCTAAAGTGGCTATTCGTTGAATTACGAACTGTTGTGCCATGGCATTGACTAATTCATCGAAACTAAGATCCTTCATACGTTCTTATTATGCATCCTTATTACTCCCATTCCATTATTTCAATGCAGATACGATTTCCCTTGTTATTAATAAAGTTGTAAGTGGAGCGTACAAAACATGCAAATCTCGTTCGCATCTGTAGAAACAGCACTCATTGGATTCCCATTGGCAACCAAGATAAGTGAGATATGTTCTAAGTTAAATAAACTAATGAATGAGACCTAGTGATTTTTTTCACCATTTGTGTTGCACGTTGATCGATAAGTGTCAGTGCGAATCGGCTCAAATTTGTTATCATAAATTATGATTCAAAAAATGAAGTTCGAGACATTTGAAATCCCCTTCGTCAGTTTGATTTGTTTGATTTTGAAACTCGAATGAATTGAAAAGAAAAATGGAAATATCATGGGATCGCATACTATGCTTTAAGAGTGAAGGTTCGGTTGGACCACAGTTTTCAAGCCTCAAATCACTTAAATATCTTAAATTAAATGCTTTTATCTTTAGACGGAATCAGTGTGGAGACGACCCATTTGGCCCACTTTCAACTCCTTGACAGTGTCTCTGTCTCTCTCTCATCAAAGAGAAAGTATTTTTTTTTCGTCCGTTCTCCGCCGCCGACGGAGGGGTGAGAGGAGGAGTCAAAGATGGGATGGAACAGAATCATTAGCACTCGCCTTTCTCCTGCAACTACGGCCACAAGAAATGTCGACAAAACATTTCAGATTTCGAACGATGATGGAGAAGAAATATTTTGAAAAACCAGTCGATTAATTATTTAAAATTTTTTTCTTAACACATTTTTTCTTTAGTATTACCCGTTTGAGTTCAGACTCTGCAAATCAATCCTAGTAATCGGTCAATAGCATCTGAAAATTTGAAAGGAAAACGCCCACTAATCACTAGGTATAGCTCCAGAGAATTTTATTTTAAGCTATTCACTGTTGCGTTGTCCAAGATTGAACACTATTATAGTGCAAAATAAATGAGCAGTACTCATAATCACACCTCAGGCGTTAATTTATGCCTACTTTAGTTAACGTAAATTTGGTATTCTAGATATCAGTATGTAGACTCATTTGGAGACGCTTTCGAAAGGTTGTTAAGATACGAAATCCGAGCGTTATTGTAATTTGTTCCGAAAAAGATTTAATGTTAACTAAGCTTTTAGAGAATCCATATAAGAATTCCGATTTACGAGTACTTTACTTACGATCATCATCATCAGTTCTTCAATGCAATGCCAACCGAAGATTGGCTGACTGCATCCCTTCATCATTTCCTATGTAGTGCTAGCTGTCTTACCCCTTCGTATTTTAGCTAACGTCCCAGATAATTTTCCCTATATATTCGTCCCTCGGCCTTTCTATCGTGGGGTCTTCCCTTCTTTTTTCCTTCTATTATATTCTTTACGAATTCATTATGCCTCAGGGTGTGACCCATCCACCTTGTTCCTCTTTTACTTATAGTACTCCACACTGGCTTAGCTTCCTCCGCTCTTCCGTCCACACTTCCTCGTTCCTAACCCTGTCCGCCCACTTGATCTTCAGCATCCTCCTCCAGCACCATGTTTCGAGGGTTTCTATTCTTCTCTGGTCTGTTTATCCAATGGTCCATTTATTTACGATAATTTTGTATAATTAAGTCACAATTTCCGTTTTTATCATGGAAAAACAAAGAAATGTAATTGGGTCTAAATGCAGTCTGACAATTCAACAAGTTTGGGATTCGTTTCTAAAATGGAATTCGGATTCAATCAAAATTTTTGATGAAACTTAATATTGCTAAATGCTCGAGTTTCCTGGTATATCGCTCGAGTTTTTAAGACTGAACTTTGAGAAAAATATCGAAGTCGATATACAAAAAGTATCTGTAAATAGAAATTTAACCTCTGGTTTAAAAATATCCTTAAGTGAAGAAAATCTGAGGTCCTGGTAACCAGGTGGGTAGAGCGCTTGGCTACTGAACGGAGTTCTCGGGTTCAAGACCTGGTGACTTTTCTGGACACCTTAAGCCAAAACCGAAGCTGAGTGATTTTCTGGGTACCACACTTCATGGAAAAAACAGGCGGCACGGGGAAATGAGTAGGAGCGCCTAACGATGTGTGTCCTTTCACACCCCGCGCCGCTGGGTTCAGTAATGGGGGTGCTCCATTCTCACCAATCAACATTGACTTAAGGTTGAAGGCAGTGGTTTTTTAATAAAAAGTTCTTATAGCATTTATATGATTTTAACATCACTGAAAAGTATTGAATGCAAACAAATCCTAGCTAAACGATGGTAAAGACATTTGATAAGTAGATACCTACGTTCAATACCTCAGTAGGAGGGCATTAGTTGAAAAAGGTAGAAACTTTTTTTTTTCATTTAGGAAGTATTTGGGACGGTAATGAAATTGGTATTTAGGATATAAGGTGAAACATATCGTTATAAATGGAAAAATTCGTAAAAAAAGTAGAAAAAAATAGGTTTTTGTAGGAATAATGGCAGGTAAATGGTATGTAGAATTGAAAATAGAATTAGGCCAAGTAGTCATTTGAGCACTACGAAAGCTGACACTCATTTTTAAGATCCATAGAAAAACTACATGCAATTGATGAATCATTTCATACTAATTACCCCAAGGCGAAAAACTGTTGAGAATCGAGTACGTTATCTATTCATACTCTTAAGATTAGATCTATCTAAATGAAAAATACTGAAACAGCAGTGGAATTTTTGTTTCTAGGGTGCTTTTTAGACTACGTTCACTCAATATCACTTAAAATGGAAGAAAAACTCGGTTGTTCGAACTCAAAACCCACGTCCGACACCGAACTAGAACCCACAGCTTTTGGGTAGGGTAACGAGAGAGCTAACTAGCCCGGCCGGAAAAAAACGAGTAAATAATTGAATCCGTCGGGAATGGTTCGAGTTTAAATAGGTAAGTGACACAAAAATCTACTGATTTATTCGCTGAGAAATACGGTTTCGAGCTATAAACCAATACGAATCATGAGCGAGGAATTAAATATTACTAAACAATTATTAGGAAACAGTTACTGAATTGTTAACCTCTTATGACCAAATAATATGGCAAAATATCATGAAAAAGCTCACAGAACATAATCGTTTAATAAAACAATGATTACTATAACTAATGTCCTGTTGTCCTGTCTGGCACAATTTATTGATCGCTGCTGGATGATCGTCAAGTGTTGGAAATGAATTTCATGACCGTTTTTCCTCAATTTGAAAAATATTTCTAGACATTGTTAAGTTGTTGTGGAAATAGGTCGTGCAAAAGTCAGCAGTTCTCGTGGACTTCTCATTTTCGCGTCCTCGTCCGCGATGAAAAATAACCGAATGCGATGATCCACGCAATGCGAGCGGGGGATTCGAGGTCCGCCACGGGTGAACAGATTCACTGAGGCACCATTAGCAATTCTCCAGCTGTAGTCATCGGAATTCTCACGATAAACAGACCACACATCACACGCAGGGAAAACAGTGAGCTCATGGAGAAGTTAATGACCGGAGGAGAACCAAGCAGTGGGAATAGATACATCAGCTTCCAGCAAGTCTGAAAAACTCCAAGGGAAGTCTTTTTAGAGTGGAATGACAGTTTCGACAATTATGAGAATTCGGGAGAAGAGATTCATTATGAACGCATGTCAATGTTCCTTGAAGAAGTTCTCCAAAGAACCATTGAAAGAGAACGTTACGACGAGAATGTACTTACAGTAAAAGGGAAAGTAATAGGATGGATGTTGGGACATTACGGTTGGGAAAGGTGTATGAGACAGAGAACCGGAGAACCGTTTGAATTAGAAACTACAAGTGTTTGCAGAAGTTGGCAGGCTGAAGGTTGTTTTTGGAGAACTGCTTTGCTACAAACTAATCTTCGGATTGATAACCTCTGATGTTGATGATTAATATTCCTACCTAAATGCCCAAACCAATCATTTTCAAGCTTCTATAGGCTTTTCTGGAATTTTCTCCAGAATGAAAAAACGATACGTTTAAAGCGGTCCGGGAAAACTCCGAGCTCCCCCATATGCTAATGGCCGACGCTGGGAAGAAATATGAATGAGACCGAGCTTATTGCTTCCCTAATAAGATTACTAAATTGATTCTAGCGAAAGTGGAAAATTTCCGAGATGTTGGACGCATAGGAGTTTTCATTAAAGCAGCGATTTCCTGGTCAGGACGAGAAGAGGCGGACGATAGCCGCCTCTCTTCTCCTCCCAACACCCGGCGACGAGTCATCGCGATAACCTCCAGTGCATCATTCACGTCCGTCGGGGCTGTCCTAAAGGACGTATTTGGCGACGTGGATCGCAGCAACTGATTCTAGACATGAATCCCAGAAAAAAGTTACAAATCGACCTTCTTTTTTACATATATTATGTCGCGTCAGAGCGTATAGAGGCGCATGTGCCCATAGATGTGAGATTACATGTCACAACTCAGTGATTTAAGTGCGGGACGACATAATTGAAAGGGTAACTCTCAGAATCGAGTTTGATTTTCGCTTTGCTTCTTCACTGAGATGCACACTGATGGTCATCCCAGGATGGTCGTGGAAACGAATGTAAACAAGAGTGTATTTTGCGATACAAATAAATGAAATGCATAGAAATCAGTTATTAAATTTCATAATGTTATACAGGAGTGGTGATACAAAGGAATGTTATCCTCTCTAAACAATAATTATTGTTATACTTCATTAGCTCATTAGAATAGTTCAAAAGACATCTTTCTGGAGCGCATTTTTCATTCTATCTGCTGCTATGATGACAACATAAACATTCAAATAGCGGGTTTATAATACTGCATTTTTTCTATTCCTAGCTTAAACTCCCTTCTATCCGTCTGTAAAGCTTGATATTACCACTGAAAAAACTTGAATCAACACCATATATATATATTTCCTTCGCAAATGATGTATGACATAATGCAACATCAATGTTCGCATATATGTAATGAGGTAAGTGATATTCGATGACGGTTTATGGAATGTGTACTAAGGAAATGTTTTCACGCGGGATGATAAAAATAGGGGAGTAGATGGATAAAATGAAAATTACCTATATAAAGTCGAAACAAATAGAAAAAACCTAGTTAGGCAATGATAAACCTTTGGCATTCAGTGAAAGGTCCCTCCTAATTCAAGTACATGAGTATTCAAGTTTCCGGAGAATAAATAATCCTTTATGGTCTATGGACCGCAAAAATTTAATGAAGTAAACCGTAGGATGCTTTCCTGCGTTTGCAGTTACAGTTTGAAGGACTTATATGCTCTATCAAAGGTGGCTATATACCCCATTCTGTCAAAATTGGATTATAAATAATCCACTCTTGATTCAAAGGCCTTACATTCAATAGGTATTGAGTTAATAGAGGTAAACTGATATATTGTACATATTTAAAATAGGAGTTAATAAGACTTTGATAATAATAAAAAGAAGTTAAAAATTAGTGTAAACCATGGCGTGGCTCTGGACAATTCGTTTGTCGGAGCGCAAAGGAAATCCCTCTATTTTGGTAGTTCTGGATTAGTAGGCTATTTATTGACAGAGTTTGTTAAACCACGATGTCCCGAAAGAAATATTTTAAAACCCCAAGCGGAGATGAACGTTCGTTAAATGACAATGGAC
This sequence comes from Rhinocypha anisoptera, assembly GCA_011762765.2. Lineage (NCBI taxonomy): Eukaryota > Metazoa > Arthropoda > Insecta > Odonata > Chlorocyphidae > Rhinocypha > Rhinocypha anisoptera. The sequence goes on from WURS02001946.1 coordinate 12,490, forward strand.
AATGAAGACGGTGGCACATTATTCCGACGAAGAACCTCACGGCAAATGAATGGAAATGCCAAATTTTCAGTGCATAGTTCAGTTCCAGCATCGCCCGGAAAATTTGCGTGGGACAAAGCGGACAGGAACGTGCGGTGTGCGCTTTGACTTGCGTCGCTGGAAGTAATTTTCCACGCACGGTGAGGACTTGACTCTTTATCCCCGCATCACATAGCAAATTTTTCCAACCCCCACACCGTGTCCCCCCCCCCCCGCCCCCCCCCCCCCACCCCCCCCCCCCCCCCCCT
>WURS02001957.1:0-12776 GCA_011762765.2 Rhinocypha anisoptera
GGGCTAGGGGTATGGGTATTGGGCCGACCGGGTTAGCCTGGTGGGTAGCGTGCTCACCGGCTAACCCAAAGATCGCGGGTTCGAATCCCGTCCAGGGCATGAACATAGTATTTGTCCAGATGGATTTTTCTATGAGTTGAAGATGTGCGAAATGAACATAGCCGTGAAGCCCTCTAAAAAACTAAAATATTATACTAGTATGGGTTTCGCTTTCGTATGCCTCATCGCCTCAATTGTTTCAGGCAAGGTATATGGCGCGATGGAAATGGACTGAATGCGGGGGCGTTGGCTATGCCGGATATCGTACTGCGGTCAGTTAAACGGGAAATAACATTGACCAATATATGTTCCGACGAGGAACACTACCTATGAAGAGTTCCTTGTTTCGGATTCCACTGCAGCAGGTGGAGTAATGGCTGCTTCAGTACTTCAAATAAAACCGGTCATGCATTTGATGTGTTTAACAGATAGCGCTGCGAGGCAGTCATTAGACGAAATGATTCCACATTCGGGCGTGGGGTTGACGGGACTTCCCGAGGGGCGCGTTTGATTCACGCGCAACGGTGAAAAAAGAGGCGAGAGCTATTGACCTTTAAGTAAAACGGAGGATAATCCTATAGCCAACATAAAATGTTTTTTTGAGGCTGATAGTTTATGGATAGTTTGCTATTCAAGCTGACCATCAATGGGGAGATATGTGGGTCATAAAGGCTTGGCAATAGATGACCACAGTACTTCATCACTTTTATACGACCACCGTGCCCACCGGGTTACATTGGGGGGTAGCGTGCTCGCCCAAATGTCGCGGGTTCGAGTCCTACCCTGAGCATGGGTGTTGTGTTTGTGCAGATGGGTTTTTTCTGTGACATGAAGAGGGTTCTAATGACCATAGCCCTCGAAGCACCCTATAAACAATAAATACTCTCTGGCTATCACACTTTTCCCAATAGTGGCTATACACACCACCCCCCTCTCACCTACCCTCCCTTCAACCGCTCCCCCTACCCGTTCCCCTCAAATATTCCCTTTGCCCCCACCCCTTCCACGTCCACCGCCTAGAGAGCCTTTTGGAATTACGGAAAACCATTGTAGACAAAGAAACAGTGGATAGGGATCATGTAATCTCTACTTTTATTCTCGTCCTACTGAGCAGCTATCTATTCATAAACAGCCCTCAAATTTAGGTCATGAAATGGAGATTAACTTAAAATGCAACTTAAATGCGTACCTAAGCGAAGGAAATTGTTGAAAAATCACTGACTGAATCTTCCATTCTGCAGCCACTGACTTACGAAGACCAAATAAAAACATAAAATAATATATGAAGAAACTCAATCACCTCTAGGCAGATAGACACACTTTTCGGATTACAGGAAGTTCAGATTTGTAATTCCTAATGTCGAATCCTTTTACTCTGGTACACTAATAGATAATTAAGGTAATGATAAAAAAATTCAATAAAATTGTAATTTGAGTGAAAAATTGTCACACAAACTTCCAAACCACTATTTATAAGAGGAAAAGGCGCAAATGTTTTACTTATCTTCAAAAGAATTTCTATTGAAGCAGATGGCAACCACTAAGAAGGTCCGAGTAACTAAAGACAAAGTGCATTGAAAAATAATAAAGATTTAAAGCTATCCTATCATTCTCCACACACCTACATAGAAACGATAAGTTGATGTTCGTTGGTTGGCTTGCTGGGCATGATATCGACGATCTCACCATTTTTCTCTGGTTTGAATCAAACTCAGTGCAAGCCAACGAATGCGATGCACACCCAAGAAACATATGTGGGTGTGGTTATACATAAATAGAAGTCTCCATGACCAGTGTGCATGACCAGTATTTTGATCGAAAGCAAACATGCCATGAAGCAAATAGGAAGGGTCTCGATTACCATAGTGTTAATCGTTATTATAAAGGACTCCTGGCAATATCGATTCATGAATAATAAAGGATAAAGAGAGTGAAATTTGATGTGAGCGGTGGCGGAAGTCAGAAGAGCCACAAAAATATATGCTCCGTCATTAATATTTTTTCTAGCTAACACCATACGATATCAATCCGAAAATGTGTTTTTAGCCGCTCTTCAAGCTATTCTGTGTCAACTTTTACTTTCTTATTGCAATAGCTCATAAAATTCTCTTGATGCCTGCTCCTTCGAGTCGTTCATTTGCTATTTCATTTGTTCAATGTTCAACATCATCGTCTTTCGCCACATTTTCTATGCTTCAAATATTTTTCTCTAATGCTCCATATGTACATACACCTTAATATTACTTCTACTTGGACTGCATAAGTAGATTTCCTCCTATCCCCAGGCTAATGTTTTTTGCAGATAATTGTTGTTTCTGCTTGAAAAATTTCTTTATTGCTTGTGCTACTCTGCTTATTATATCATTGTTACCTCTTCTATCATCGGTAATCTTGCTGCCTAAGTTCACAAAACTCTAATATACTTTCGTCTTTTTCATATAGTGTTCCAAACTATATTTTCTATTGCAGCTCCCCCTTCGCCTTCTCCGAAGATTGTATTCCAGTCCCAGAAGAAAATTAAGTTTTATAGTCTACACACAAAAAAAGTTACATCTAAATTAAAAACTGAGCATAATAAGCATCCCGGTTATTATTGGTATAACTGTTACAGCCATGCTATTATTTTATTAGCCAGCCAGAGAGAACTTTAAAGAACGTATTAAAATATTAAAGGTAATCATATATTGATATACATATATTTTTTCAAATCAGGGATTAAGCCTTGTTTTTGACGATATAAAACGTAAAGACGAGGACATATTATTTCGTTAGTGTTTTCTATGTAGTAATTAGGCTGTATCTATGAAAAAATGACGGGATATACAAATATAGATTAAATGGTATAAATAAATAATCTGAACAAACGCCTAAAAATAAACGAAACATATTGACCGACCACACACAAATGAAAGGACATCCAACGCCAAAGGACACGCGAGACGATAATTAAATTCCATTTTTCCTCAATGGAAATTGATTACATCTTTGTGGATCAACAGAGTGAATTGGGCAGTGTTTTAAATGAACAATTCACATCCCAATTCATATTAAAAAGAAAATTGGTAAACTTTGATTTCCGCGTGTTTTACACTACATATCATACTGAAAGATGAAAGCTGCCAACACATGAATATAATCCTTCTTTGGTAAGAGAAGAGTGAGCAGAAAAGAAATAAGGGACAACAGAGGAGACTATGTGTAAAATGAGGAGTCCAAAGTAGTGGTAGGAATATACTGATACTCCGTAAAAGGGGAGTGGAGGACTAAGACAGGGCGAGATCAAAGAGGGTGAGCAAGTCAACGCAGGATAGAGAGGTGACTAATCTTGAAAGATGATTGTGTTCGATATGGATGTTCATAGACTTAAAGATTAAGAGGCGCCCAGGATTCGATGATATCATGGGAGAACTTCTCAAAAGCCTTTAAAGTTCGTTTACTACCTGATCTGTCGGATATTCGAGATCGGAACGACTGAAGAGGTGCTGTCGGATGATCAATTTGGGTTTAGGAGAGAGAGAATACACGCAAAGCTATTCTGGCTTTAAGACTTATTGTGGATAGAAGAGCAAGGAAAAGCAAAGCAACATATATCTGGCCCTTGTAAAAAAATAAAAAGCCTTCGACGTAACGGGGAATAATTTGTTAGAAGTGTTGAAGAAGATTGGTGTTAAGTATATGGAAAGAAGGGTGATATGGAACTCATATTGGGATGAGACGGCTGAGATAAAGGGTGGAACTTATGAACAGGAAATTGAAATGAAGAAACGAGTAAGTCTAGTGTGCTCTATCGTTCTCAAAACTAAGTTCTTTAACGTATGTGTGCACAGAAGAACGCGCTTTATAAAGACGGTGTGTTGTAAATCTTCCGATTAATAGGGACTGGTCGAATATCATACTAAAAGGGATAAATGAAGGTAAAAATTATGAAGGACGACCCGGATTTAAATAATGAAGAAGATAATGGAGAGGAAATGGTATGCGGACAGCTAATGATGTTGAGAGGATGGCTGAAGAAGTTTATAAAGCTGTCACAAACCAAAAATGATGGATTGATAACTGAAGAAGAGGATCGGACCTCAAAGAAAATATTAACAAGAATTTACGAAATAGGAAGGGAGAGAGGGGGGAAAGGAGGGCAGAGAGGAGTGGGAGGGAATGAGGGAGAGAGAGGGGGAGGATAGGTAGGTAGAGGGACAATACGTTTCCTCACCGAGGCGAGAGGGAGCGGCGGTCTTATAAATAATTCACTGCGGGAATTGGAGGAGGAGTTGAGGTGATCATCGCCGAGAGGGGGAGGGAGAGAGAGACACACACAGAGGGGGGAAAGCGGGTGGGAGGAAAAGCGGATGCCAAATTACTCGAAACCCCAACGGACGAACGGGAATTAATTCACTCCTGAGTTGGAGAATTCGGATCGATGTCCTCCGCGGAGGAATGACTGCTGGGAGGGGAATCTTGGTCTCCTCATCCCACCGATTCACAAAAAGTGCTCATCCTCTTTCTTACACGGGGATTGGAGAAGTGATATTCGAGTGCCGAGGAACCATTAAGGCTGGGACTCAATTAACGGGAAACGTTGACCATCGGGCGTTAACGTGAGAACGTAAGGTGGGATCTTTCACCTAGCGGACGCAATAGCCGTTTAGAAGAAGTTGACGCTAATACTCAAAGAGGAATCGAATTATGAAATTAGTGGCTCCTGTGTATCTTGGCAAATTAGATTGGTTCTCCGTGTACGTGAGACGTGTACAGATGAACATTACCCTTCTCCTCACGTACACGTTGGTTGTGACCAATGCAAAGACTTTACGCGTAGTTATGTTTACCGAGTCTCCCGTCAAGTATGCCCCAGCCATTACTCTTCTACTGAGTCCGTACCGGATTCGTAAACGTGGGCCACATAGTCATGGGCAAATTGACCGGTGATAATACATTATGCCCAGAGTGAAAGGCTGGAACATTGCCTCTCAAAAAATGTGAATAAGTAGAGTTGATTATTCCAGAAAGACAATGTATACAACTAAAATTCACTGATGAGGCAGTTATCTGGTGAAATCCCATAATGAAACAACTTGTATGTGTTTCCACAAAATATACTCTTAAAATGGGAAATTAGTGATTTCCCTGTTTGTATATGAAATCCTGTTCTCCTTAAATTTTGAATTTGCGATTACAGTGTACGGCAAGAAGTGTATAATGGTTCGGAGTGTAATATAAAATTTATGTTTCAACCAATTGTGTACCACCGCGGAAAAGTCACATAGTTTGAATGATGGAACAGCTTTCTCTCTACTGCACAACCAGGAGGCTCGCTCTACCTAATTATAACTCTGTGTACGACGATTAATATGGAAATGCCTTTAACCGACAAAAATAGTTGTTGTTGTGGTTAAAGTAACATAATGCAGCTAATTTTAGATTAACGCAACGAGTATAAACAGCATATTCCAAAATAGAAGTCGTGGTAGCCTAGTGGGTTGAACTTAGGGCTATTGAACAGGGGACACGGGTTCAAGGTCCGGCGACGCCTTTGGACAACTCCAGCTTATGCCCAAACTGAGTTATATTCTGGGTCCACCAGATCTCTCTTGGAAACCGCAGGCGGCACAAAGAAAGGAACTCCCCCCCTTCCTTTTTATAAGTAAATTTTTGCACGCACCCGTTGGGTTTTGGTGGCAACACCTATCAAATCGATCTTTGAGTTAAGACTGTGGTGATACACTTATTAAGATTATAACAAAGCTACTAAATAGTCTATGAAATTGAACCTAAGTCCATCCTTAAGAAAATACCTACTTAGTACCAACATATCTACAGTACGACAATTCATTGAAATATACATATAGTACATGATGTTTGTAGATAACAGAAATAAATTCATAAATCACGAATTTTAAAATGTTATCTGTTTTCCAATTCTGCAGTGTGTTGGAAAAAGGTATCACGAAAAGGTACTTGGGCATTATACCGATTGAAGTCTAAAGTGACTCTTTTTTTTCACATATTTGACTTTTGGATATCTTTTAGTAGAGGGGGGAGGAGGAAAAAAATAGCCAACTTATAAAAGCCGACCTTAGGATGGAATGCTGTGGCTTTTATTTAAAAAACAAATCATTGAAAAAATAAATATTGACAAGCAGTCACCCTTTTCACGCAGATATAGCTAATTAAATAAAATAACAGGCGTATATTAATGCCATTTATGCCACGCTTACTCGGAGGGAATACCCCCCACCGGAGAGAAGACGGCGGGATCCTCATGAACCCAAGAAAATGATACTGATAGCAGATAGTGAATGCAGTGCTCATTGTTTGATACATGTAGAGGTATCCTTCGTCAACCGCAGGGGTTACTTCTGTGAAATACCCCACGGTTGAAAAAACATTGAATATATTAGGAAAATCGGGGGTCAGGATACATTTCCCACAAAATTATACTGAATAATCTGGGTAAATTAATTTAAACTAATTGATATAATTTTTGAAGGTGCAGAGGTAGTCTAGGGGTAGTATGGTGGTAGGTGTCACGGGTTCCAACTTTGGATATGACAAACATTTTCTCGGCTTGAATTTGCACCACATTTCGAGACCAGTGCCTTCGACTTCATTACACGCAACCTTTGGTGGAAGGCAGACTTTTGACACCAGAAGGCAAAGATGGCGCAGGTCAAAATGATCGGTCCGGCATCAACTGCCACAGCTGAGGGGGTGAGAGTGAAGATCACGGAACCAGCCTCAGTACTGCGATGTGGAAGGCGATGGGGGAAACCACCACATACTCAAAAAAGTACTAAAAAAGTGGGCTTTTTTCCACGTGAAATATGGGAACGACACGGGCTTGAAGATAACCAAATGGACAATCAAATAATTCAAGTTTATTAGACATGCATTCGAATGAACTGTGATGAATGGAAAAGTAGAAAGCAAAACTAGAGTGGATAGACGCAGGGACGATTAGATAAGCCATCACTATTTAATCATCTGCCGTTTGGCTAACAAAACACAGTTCTCGACCAGATTCAACTCTCAACTGGAGTATTCCTCTTCGCTAAGACTCTCTATGCGTGCTTCATTTGTTCTAAGGCCGCCTTTTGTGCCTCCCTGCCTTTTTTGACTTTCACAAGTGCCCTGGGCAAGATGCCACATAATATGCCCCAACAAACCTTTTCAGGATTCTTCGTTGAATACTTTCTCCGTCATCCCTTCCGGGAACGTTTTTGTTAAAAACAATAAGATTTAACGACAAAGAGCTGTCAGGATGTAAATTAATCCAAACAAAATAGAGAAGAGTGAAATACTCCCAGGCAGAGATCAGAGAAATCTTAAGATTTCCTATCAATCCCAGAGTTAAAAATAGTGAATAAGCTTTGCTGAAAGATTAGGAGACTCATTCAAGTAAGAGGGGTGAGAAGGTCATTTATGAATAAGCAGGAATTCGCCAAACACACAAAAGGAAATTGATTGAAAGACATTGTATTTCAATACAAATTTATTTCACTAACAAGGTTTCGACCCGTGGCGTAATTATCAAGATTAACATTCGCTTGTAGCGCCGGTTCGCGGGAGAAGGGACAGGATAAAATAAAAGACCTTGTCTCACAGTCCAACACACAACTGCTTTATTTCTTTTTACAGATACATTGGGCCCTTTCTCGGGTTTCTCCCAGGTGCCCTCTCTCCAAATCAAAGCTTCCTTCTCTCCTCCTTGGGATTCCCATCGCCCCGGGTAAACCCAAGAGCGAGCGACGCCAACCTTGACCAAGGGCAAGGGCTCGGGTAACGACGGGATGCGCCGGTACCTAGGCCACAGTGTAATCAATTATATAGTGAATGAGAAAGTGCAACGTGTTTATTTCAATCATGAAAACCTCAAAGTAACGCAGGTAATCACTAATTGCACAAGACGATAATTAAAATCCATTCTTTTCATAACAACTCCGTCTTCAAGAAATAAACATTGGCCCTGTTTTTTCGTGAAAAAACAAAGTATAAGAACTTGAAGGCCACAATCTTTGTCGGGAATGAAGTTTACGAATTTACCAAGAGTGACTCAAACAACTTGAGGGGAGCCAAAGTTGTTTAAAACATGAGTGGTTCGTGAGTTGTTAGTTTTTTTAATTTTATAGTGCCCACTGTAATTGGCCTCTTAGCGCTGTTTCTAAAATAAATAAATAAAGTCCTGAATTTCACCCAATGACAGAACTAATCGTCTAATGTAAGAGTTTAGCCACTTTTTCAATAAACAAGACCAAAAATTTAACCTACCCGATGTCCTACAGATCTGAGGACAAACCAAACCACGTCCCTCGAGTCGAAAGCTGTCATGCTAACATATAAATATGATTTACACAACCGTTACGTCCGGAAAAGTAAACGCAGAGCAGCAAATTCGCAGATTCTATCCCAGTGCGAAAGTTCCCCATAATGCATAATGTTCATCATTATTGGAATTGGAAATTTCACCAGCGCACTTTTTCATAATCTGAGTCATCACGAACGATAAGGGAAGAGAGGGGTTTCTATTTCTCGGAGCAACTGTAGCAAAAAATACCGTTCCAATGTTCCCTGAGTACTTGGCGAGGGTGGGTGGGGGAACCTCGATTCACTACAGTCTCGAGGGGTTGAGGTGATGGGTGGGGGGGTGGAGGGAAAGGGTAGCGAATGGCAAGGATAAACACCCCGGCTCCACTCTTCAATTCAAGGCAAGGTTGCTAACTGCAGTAACCGCGATTCGCAAATTCATGCGACTAGGTATGCAATCGCCCGATGCAAATATATCAGCTTTTAAGGATCAGGATAATTTTGATAGGCCGTTCCATCAAACTTAATATTTCCAAATCTTGATTAAGACAGGGACACAGTTTATCAGCACATATGTAAGGTGACAGAAAAAGTGCTTGAGAGTATGGAAACCAGTGGATTGCCATAGATGTGAAACACGAGCAAAATCTATATCATAACTTCCCTAGTAAAGAAGTCAGTCACGTTTGACGAATGAAAATTAAGTACTGGATAAACATTCACCTTCCGATACGACCTTGACGTGAGGAAAGGGGTTGCGCGGTCCAATGACCCCATAGAGCTGCACTGGCGTGAACGATAATTATTGCTCCTGTTACCCGTGCCAGGTATAACGATAAGGTAAATAGCCATACGAAAGGCACTCCTCGCACTGTCTGTCCCCCGGTGAGACCTCGACAGGAAAAACAGGGGAGGAGAGGGGTAGGTGAAGCGTGTTCATGGAATCCACCCAAGATGAATTCCCTTCGACCAAGGATTCAAAAGGATGCCCGAACACCTATCCCTTGACGCGCATTTTACCTCCTGTGAAGTACTCGCTCGCTCGTTCACATCACTTGGGATATCGTGTCGCTCCACGGCTTGTTTTCCACAGCAATGGCATAAGAGCCCAAAGGTGGAATCTTTTCTCCTTCCATATCCCAGTTCCCGCTCCCCCGACGGGTTATCGCTTGACTCCCGGAGAACGGGCTTCAAAAATTGACGAAAACATTAAAATGTAAAAAAAAGAAGCCTTTAGACTCCTGGTCTCCAGAACCAGAGACGGGTGAAAATTGGAACACCTCGGAGTTTGATTGAATGGCGCTAATAACTTCCACCTACCCAACCTCGGGTCCACCCGCAAGGAAGTCAGGGGGCGGGGGGAGTGACCCCCAGTCGCCCACGCACTTCCTCTCCACCGCCGGATAGTTAGTTTTTAACTCGGCGGAAGAAGTTCACTCGCTCTCCCTTCGAAACCCCACACGGCCCGCCGTGTCACCCAGGCGACGACGAAGGCCTCGGCGAGAGGACAACCCACTAATCTGGGTATGGAGGGATGGGGGAAAGAATGCGTCAAATTGAGAATGAAAAAGAGCGCTGCTTTTCTGCGCTTGTTAAGCCTCATCTTGAGTATGCTTCGAGTGTGTGAGATCCTCATGAGCCAGGATTAGTCTTGGAATTAGATAAGAGTGTAACGTACAGCAGCTAGATTTGTGAAAGGTTGCCACGATCATCGTAACAGTGTAGTTATTTTACTGGAGGATTAGGTTGGGAACCACTCGCTGATAATAGGCTAAAATATAGGATAATTTTATTTTATAAATATGAGTCAGATTACTTCAATGAAGAAATTAAGGGCATATTAGCAGAACTGCTGCCTGCTTTCCAGGCAGTCACTGTCTGGTGCTCTCCTAAGGTGAACTTTGTGTTTTACTTTATTTTGCACTACTCAAGTGGGTGTAGTGGGAAATGTGTGTAATTGAGTGTATGTTTCCCAAAAATGAAAACAAATTTTAGAATAGTTTGTGAAACATAAAAGTAAACAATGTGGAGTAAAATAATTCATATATTTCATTTCTCTGAGAAATACTCACTATAGTAGATTGAGGAGAGTACCATTTTTGAGATACAGCTACTCAACCGATCAGGTAGTCATAGCTGAAAAGATGAGGGCAAAAAATCCACCTTCTATCACACAGAGAGCCATTTTTACTTTTTTGCATACATTTGCAGTAGTAGAGTACCCTTCTCTATCTTCATTTTTAAAAAACTCACTCTAGTAGTCTGAGGAGAGTTCCATTTTTGAACATGTATACTACGCTCATTGAGTGATTATTGTTCAAAAAATAAAAGAAAATTTCCACCTTTTACCACACATTGAACCTAGTAAAACCTTCAAGTAGTTATTTTGCTGCAAAGAATTTTTGTTTTTCAATTCTTTGCTCACTACAATTAGTAGTTGACTGAGGGGAGTACCAATTTTTACAAAATTATAGTGTGCTTATCATAGATGTATTGGACTAAATATAAACATCAAATTTCCACCTTCTGTCACAGAGCCTTAAGAAAATAAAAGTCACTTTTGTGCCTTTTCTCAGTTTTCAAGTGCTAGTATTTTCATTATGTTGTCTCCCACAGGAAAAAGCATGCTAATACTCCACGAAAAATGTTGCATCACAAACTGGCACAAAAAGGTGTTATACCCTTCAGGATAATTGTTAAACCATGTCTTTTGCATATTTCTCTGCACCATTAACTGCAAAAAATTCAAAAATACTACCAAATCATGAAGACAGAAAATACACACTCAATGCATCCAACCTCACTCTTTTTCCTCAAAACTTGAGAGAGAGAAAAACAAAACGGATTTTCCATGACTGACTGACACACTACAACATTAATATATATGTATAGAATTCAAACCCCTATCACACTACAGAAGATCAGATCACGTAAGTAAAATCCAGGAGATAGATGGTGGAACGGAGAGATATAAAATGTAATCTTTCCATCTTACGATTAGAGATCAAAATAAACATGGTCCTAGGGTTAGTAAGGGAAGTTAGTGTCCAAAAAAGAAGACAACTAGAGAAAATAAATTCTTACGGAATACACGAAGTAAAATGTAATGTATAATGCACATTTCAACACAATGATTAGTATTTAGGTAAAGATGAACTTGTCCGATTGACCACGGAGAAGAGAACATGATGGATAAATTTCACCTAGTAATGCCTGAAACTGTTCTTTATATCAAAGCTTTTACAAGATTTAAAGAGAGAAAAAGAAAGTTAAAAGACAAGGAACCAGGGAATAAGTAGTAAGTAATAGGTACACAACTTTAATAATTTGGCAAGGGTTTGAGCCACAAAGGATCATAATGGCAAGGACATATGACATGACAAGGATGAACTACACTGTAAAGTTGATGGAATTAAAATTCTGTAATTAAAAAAAGGAATTAATGAAAAGAACCTCAATTAACCAAGTAAAGAAAATATGTTATATTTCTCACATCAAGCAGGTGTAAGATGAAAGTAGATCCATAAGTGATATTCATCATGTGGATGTGATGAAGAATGAAGTAAAATGTAGAGTGCTATTACAGTGCAGCTACCAATGCCTCCCGGATGACTTGTAATTCCTAAATTCTTAATCCTCTCTCAGCTAACCCACTTTATAAGCATTCCTTACAAAACTGTATCCTTAGAAGATTACTTTCATTATGATTACACAAATTAAAAAATAATTAACCAAATCACACTCCAACTATCAAAAATGTACAATTATAAAGAATGGATCAAATTTAATACTAGGAATTTGGTAATTTATTTGCAGTGAAGGATGTATTTATGTATGTTTAGAACTTTGGGCACCTAGAGGTCTATTGGTCCTTAGTCCATGAAAAAGATTCTATTAACCAATTTAAGTTCACTATGCTGTTTTTTTCCAAATTTAAACTTTAAATGCATCAGAACCATGTGTGCAAATTGTTTGGCTATACATCCAAGAACCAAGGTTCAAATTCATGTAATGCCTGCATATTTCAGCAAAACTAAAGTTGAGTGGGTAACTATATGTATGTACATGGAAAATCATAAGACAGAAAGTGGATAGGAACTCCGTCCTCCAGCCTGATGTACGAAACTGGCCAAATTGAAGGAGATTTCAAAGAAAAAATGTGTTGGTAGTATTGCACCCACCAATCAAAAACAACTTCATGCTGAAAAAAGCAGTTAATGTCTTCAAATTATGACCTACAGGCAACATTTTTCACAGCTGATGACCTTCAGTAATATATTATTCTGGTGATTTTTATTTATTTGAGAAATAACACACAGCAATTCTGCCAATTTACAGTGGTACATATAACAATACAATATAGATAACATATACATACAAACAACAACAATAACAAGGTAACAAGAAACAACTGCAAGGGAAGGGGAAGAGATGGT
>WURS02001968.1:0-12775 GCA_011762765.2 Rhinocypha anisoptera
GGAGTTCACCAAGTGTTTTTCATTTCCGTAATGGATAACTTCCACCATATCAAGCCAGCTAATATTACTGCTGTTAACTGCAATTGTTTCCAGATGAGGTGAGATGATGGCACATCCACAAGCTGAATCGGATTTTGACCCATCTGTATAAACAGGATCAAGATCCAAGCTCTTTTCTAAAATCTCCTGAAAATTATCTCAAAATACCCAAATGTAGGTAGTAGCTTTTGGAAATTTATCCAAACGCCAAACAAAGATTGGTTTGGCTACTTCCCATGGAGGATGTTTGGGAGGTTCTAGCATATAGGCCTTCATAATTATATTCCTGAGTCATTGATAAAATTTAGAAAACATATGCCTATGGGTAGAGTAGCCTTAGGTCGTTGATGAAAAAGGCCTATAAAACGTGGATTAAATATATGGAACTGATAAAAATTAAAGATGTGTCTAAGTACATTTTAGATATATCAATTAATAACATAGCTGCCTCAAAGGTCACAAAATTAGAATTTTCAAGAAATATGTATACTGAAAATGAGGAAAGAAAATATAAAAAACACAGAGTAGAGGTGAGGGATTAGAATAAGTGAAAAAGCCATGTATAACTATTTTTAAGGAGAACTCATTCTCTGAAGTAGTGAATGTGGTAATGAAGAATGACGTGCTCAAAAAAAAAATGGCAATGTTTTCTCAAAAGCAATCTAACTCACCTTGAATAGGTACCAACTGTGCAAGTGAAAGATGAGTGTCACCAGTTCCGGGAGGAGTATCAACTAACAATATATCCAGAGGAGCCCATGCTGAACCACGCAAAAGTTTTTCCACAGCATTCATGACCATAAGTCCACGCCATACAACAGCGCCTTTTTCACCAACGAGAAACCCCATGGACATACTTAAATGAATAAAAAGAATTTCATTAATTGGCACAGTTTTCTTCAGCTTCTAAATGGGGTGACTATGGGCAGAGTCATTGTTATTACTAAGTGAGTGTGCTGTGTGAGGATATGTTGTCAGTTGCAGTATGTTTGAAGTGCCAATGATGATATATGATCAAATGAACTCAAAGGTTAAAACTACAGCAATTTTGCTGCTTTATAACAAACAACAGACTTTAATTCAGACACATTAGGAAGGGAATGTCCACTTTCAAAAGCAGAATGGATAATGAGAAAATTTACAAATCAATTATAATTAATAATAATAATATTTATTTTCACTGTTGACAAACTACATTTGCATAGCTACGTCAAAATATATTACAAAGAAATTAATCACCAAAGGTTACATTACATATTCAACAGTGAGTCTTCCAAAAAATCTCTGACACTTTAATAACATTCATAAATAATTGTTTTATCCTCATTTTAAATTTAGCAGGTCAGTTGATACCTTGTATCTCATTGGTAAATTTATTTAATGGAGCAGTGGCTGAATGGTAGGAACATTTAAGCCCCATTACACACGACGCCTTTTCTTGGGCCAGAAATGGTACAAGAAAATACCTGCTATGTTTTGCGTCGAGTGTCATAGTGAATTCCTTCCATCTGGAGGTGGCACCAGTAGTTGCCTGCCAGGTGCACAGGACAGAACGTGTTCTATTTCGGCCATTTTTATTGTACCAGTTGTGAGAGTTTATGTGAGATTCGGCGACTAAAAAACATCATTCAAGGTTAGTACTTTATTTTATTTCCATTTAAAACGTACTTCATTATTTTTATCGCTTATGTTGATGTATAATTAACATATTTCAATTAAAGCTAATAATGAAATAGTTTGTAAAACATTTTATAGAATTTTTAGTCGAGTACCGTGCGAATCTCGATCACATGATAAATGTATTTATGTTAATATTCTTTTTAATTTCTGTTTAAAACGTACTTCATTATTTTTATCGTTTATGTTGATGTGTCCACCATTTTCATGCAATCTATGGCACAGACCACTGGTAACGTGTGTACAAACTTCATGCAATTAGTTGCACCAAAAATGGTGCTACAAAATCCAGGCAATTTCTAGTACCATTTCTGGCCCAAGAAATGGCATCATGTCTAACGGGCTTTAGACAAAGGGACTTGTGGTATTGATTTCTGTGTATATTATTTCTTGAGTGGGTGGAGTAGTTATGTAATCAGCATTGGCCCAGAAAATTAACAAGGTTTGCTTTAACAAAGCAGACACATATTAGTATATACAGTGATGGGAATATTAATATGTTAGCTTAAACAAAAAGGGTTTTACTGGGGTAAGGATATGGACTCGATACATGGCCTTAATAGCTTTGCTTTTGAGCAGAAAACATTTAACAAATAGTGATTTTTTTTAAATATAGGCATAAAAAATTCTCAAAATACTCATGGCACTTTTGGGAGCATCCACCACAAATCGGAGGCACTGATCAAAGGGTTAAGTGGCACTATTCAATCATCATCACACAAAATCTTATAATGACAATAATTTCATTTTCATGACACCAAAAATACAATACAATATTGTACCATATTATAATATTGTACAATTATACCATATGGTAAAAGATTCACCAATTGTTTTAACTGTAAAAAAATAAAAGGATTATGCAAAATTTGTTTTTATAATTATTATACAAAAATTGTATTGTTATAGAAAAATACAAAACAGTCATGGAAGAGTATATTTTTCAATTTAATATTCTCTCCGTTTTACTTTTAAGGGAATGCTCTGGCAATGTATTGCAGATGGTAATTTCTGGAAATCGACCATACTTTAAAACCAACAGTTCATTCAAACCATACCCATTTCCCAACCCAAAGAGAAATGTGATAGCAAAACTTTTTTATTACAGCCTTCTAATTATTTTCAATAACTCTAACAGCCTATTAACAGAAGCCAAAAGGTTCTTGTAAAATTCAAGAAGAATTTAGAATTAGAGGTACTGTGCTTTAAAGAGTAGATACTGCATTTTTATTGACAAGGAAGTTTACAAACATTATGGAATGCAAGAGTAATCAAGCCTCACCATTTAATTCCATAATTTATCAGAGGGATCATTAAATTATCTTCTGTCAAGAGAGGATTCTCATGAAGATTCATCATTAGCGGAACTGAAGGGCCAAAAACGTCCGCATCAAGAAGACCGACTTCCTTGTCGGGGTATGACTTTTTCAAAGAAACAGCGATATTAACTGAAACAAAATGACAGACATTAATGACATTTTTCTTCGGCCATAAAAAAAATGTTTTCCCCATCCACCAAAATGTAAATTTCGACTAATGATAATGTTAACTCAAGTTACACGGAGAACTATGGAGTTTACAGGTCTTACTCCATGGTTTAACCTTGTGCTTTCCATTAGTGTGAGTGTATTCCCAACAATAATTACATGATATGATACTTAAGCAGAATACAAAATTAGCATACGTAAGATATATTGAATTCTAAAGAGTTAGGTTGTTCGGGATCATTATTTTAAATGGGTACTCCTGGAATATAGTACCATATTTTACGCTTAAATGAGCACTCTAGGAGCATTTATAACAAAAACGTTTCTTGAAATTTCACGGTACCTGCAGCAGTGGTTTTCCCTACTCCCCCTTTCCCCGAAGCCACCAATATAATATGCTTTACGCCAGGCAAAGGCTTGCGTTTTGGCAATCCACGAGCCATCATCTCTTTCTGCCTTTTCTCCTTCTCTTCGTTAGTAACAGTAGTTGCATTTCGGCTTTCCTGTACGCACAGAAACTGAAAGAGGAGAAACATGATACTATTTCACCATCATCTTTTTGTTGCCTTACATCATATTATTAACTTAACTTCTGTACTTACACTATTATTCTGATTAATTCCTAAAACCTTGGTAACGAAACTTCTGAACAGGCAATTCATAATTCCCAAAGAAAAGGTAGCGCATTACGATATTCATTTGAGCGTGTGAGTCTGCCAGTAATGTTTCTTTCTGTTTGACAGTGATGTTTGTGATGAATGTTTCTCTGGCATCTTGTAATTCTTTTTGTATAAAAGAATATATCACTGATATAAGCAATGGGACTTAAGGCTGCTGTTAAAGCGATTTTGTAAGTTTGATCTTTCGTAATTAGCTTAATATACACTTTCTTGTCGCTTTTGGAATGTTCTCATGTGAATGAAGTATGTTTCAATTGACAAACCTACAGTACGAACTCTATTATTCTTTTATTTAGGAAGGCAGACGAGCTTAAAGAAAAGATTTTGAACTCCAAAGACTTACTCAATGACAACGAAGCATGGACGTGTCAACAGCGGTTACAGGTGTGATCTGGTTTCTTCTAACACAGATTATGTATTACAGTGTATAGCTGGTAAAATGACGTATGAACATATTTAGAGCGATATCTTATCCCTTTATAGCGAATCTACCAACAAGTTTTAATACTGGATTTGGAATATGCGTTGGACAAGAAAGTGGAGCAAGATCTCTGGAACTTTGGATTTAAAAATTATATTGGCACTTTGCAGACACTTACCAAAGATAAAAAGGTATTGGTGACACCGTTTCAAAAGTAAAATTATAATCTCGGATTCATTCTATAATATTATTGTTGCAATTTATCCGCTATTTGCGAGCTGGCTGTTTCAAAATATGTTTTACCACATTCACAAATAAAACGCCTAGTATACTCAAGTTTTGGATCATTTGCTAAATATTCAACTATAATAATTATTAAATGCACACTACAACTATCTAATTCATATGACTTTGAACTATTTTCTTTTCAGAACCCTAAACGCAATGAATGCCAGGCCTTACTCTCGTGGTGCCTAGATGCTGCCAGTGGATTTTATTTGACCTTACTTCAAGAGATATGTTCAGCATTTGATCTTGATCTTCCATTCCGAAGGTATGTCATCATTTTGGACTAATTATATGCTCTATATTTTATTACATAAAGCAGCAGAGACACTAAATTACTGCGATACCATGCTATTGTGAAATGAATAGTAATACTTTTTTAGTAGCCAAATAAAGAGCGTTTATTTTTAGCAATGTTGATAACTATTTTAATATTGATTAAACAATGTCGTCTTTTGATCCTACAATTATTCTTATAACCTGTTTTTATTTTGCAAACTCATCTCATAATCCATGTTACAAAATGTCAGGAGAAATGATATCTATGTCACTCCAAAATGATTTTAGCTGTAGCTTCATTATTTAAAGGTCAGGAATATAAAATGTTCCTTGAATTGTATTTTAAAAATTTTTGTGACAGAACTTATGCTGACTTTTAAGGAAGAATCTTTTGTAGGAAAAACTAATGCCCAAATTTAAGCTCTGATGGTTAAACCTTGTTTACTGTAATGCCTCAACTATTAAATTCAAGTATGGTAATAAATTATGTAATTCAAACTTTTGAAAGCCTCTTTTGCTAATGCCTAACTCCAGCTAAACGTTTGGCCAGATTGTAGTAAAATTTTGCTGCCCCTGAAAGCAAGTCACCTAATTTAACACTTTTTATGTCGAAGAGTGTTACAATCCCTCTCTGCCTTTTATCTGCCATTCTTATCTGACTTGCCTTAATCCCCAAGATATGGTCTTATGCAAATATACTGTTAGCTAGTGTTAACATATGACTTATAAGATATTCTCTATTGGAGAATGTCATATGAACCACATGTTAACCATGTTGTTCCCTATTTTATCAAGTTTTTTCTTGGAGCACGTTCTTATATCTACAGGAGAATCCTTTCATGCCAAAATTAATTTCCATGTGACACACATTTTGGTAGTGCATGTAATTGTTCAAAAAAATCTCAGATTCCTCCATGACAAATGAGATAGATAGATAGGAGAAAATACTAAAAGGTGTATTTAAAAATTAAATTTGAACTAGAGATTTTGGAACTGAAATTATAAAAGGTGAACACCTTCACCCATTTAGAACACTCTTGTGGATAATTAACTATGTTATCTTATTAGAAATAATGAACTATCATCTCCCCAAATATCAACCAATATTTTTCTCACTAGTCCCTAAAACAAATACATCATTGCAATGAAGGAATATGAAGTGTCAATAGAAGTCTGAGAAATCACAGGAGTTCAAGATGAAATTATAGAATCTGGAAATATTTTCATTGAAAAGAGTATCAATAAGGTGTCTTTTTTGGATATGATAAAAAGGCCTATCACATCTCATTATCGCAATGAAGCCTTTGAAACTAAATGTTTGTTTTAAAAATATATTTTGGTAAATCGTTTAATTTATTGCACAATATTGATAATTTAAGATTCTATTTTGAACTTTCATCAAGATAAGGTGACTTGTAATCCTATAATGAGTTTTATTTCTGTGAGATGAAGCCATTAGATTTTCTACACCAGTGGCCACCATATAGGACTCCAAAGTATCATATTATATATGGTTAGCAGAAAAAGGTTCACAAGCCATATCTTGAGCTAATAACTGATTAAGTTTTTAAATGTCAACTTCAAATAAGTTGAATAAAGGAATTTGGAAAGGTCCATGAAAGGTCTTGAAAGAAATAGAACCTAACCTGAAAATAAAGGGAAATGGGCCAGAATGGTTCATATGTCATTCATTTTCAATGGTTATAAAATGTAAATTTTTGCTTTTTATATATATATTACTTCACTGTTAATTATCCTCTGTCATAGCTTTAATGACTATGTCTCTTGATGACTGTATTGTTTCATCATGAATATATCTTGTGAATTCAATACATCAGGAGTGCTGGAGTTTATGGTGGTCGTCGTAATGTCAGGAATAATGAAGTTGAATATGAGGTGTCATCACCATCTTCTCCTGATGATCGAGATGGTGGCAACAAAGTCATGCTGTCGCTCTTACATCACCAGCGTCCGAGCAAGAGCTCTTGCCTCTATGTCTGTCAGCATTGCCTGGTTCACTTGGGCGATGTGGCACGTTACCGTGGTCAGGCTCGACAGGCTGAAGCCTTTTATCGGTGAGTGCATTAACAACATGCTCAAAATATTTACCTCATAAATTTTTTCAAAAGTTGACATCATCCTACATGAACTCAAATGTTTCATTTTTAATCTTTGAAATCTCTGGTAAGTAAAGAGTATCGTTATTAGTATTTCATTCTGAAAATTGGTAGACTGCAGTTCACCGTCATTTTCTATATAGTGCTAACTCTCTTACTCCTTGTTAGTTCCTCTTTGTAACATCTCTTATAATTTGCCCTAAATATTTGTCCCTCATTTTTCCTTGAAGGGATTTCGCTTCTATTTTTTTTTCTTCATACTCCAAATTAAAGATCAATACTTATGAAAATATATTTAGCTGTCTACGTTAGCCTGGGGCTAGTGAGCTCACCAGCTAACCCAAAGTTTCCAGACTTGAGTCCCGTTGAGGGTGTAGGTGTTGTGTTTGTTTAAATGGGTTGTTTATGTTAAGTGTGAGGTGCTAAAAGACCTTCTTCATGCCCCCTCTGAAACAAAAATACTGAGAATGTGTTTCAAGTATTATGAGAGCGGACAAATGTACATGTGAAAACTTGGATGCCAAAGGTGGCTCATAATAGCCCTTAAGGATCTATCATTCACATGTCCATTCACAAGGGGGAAAGAGTTTATTCATCCAATCATAGGTGATGCCATACCTTTTTGCTCATGTTAAAATTTTCTTGGTCCGCCTACGTTTCAGTGAATTTGTAGTGTGAAAAGTTAACCAAGCAACAGGCATAGAATTTCATTTACCTGAACTCACTAGTTATATATAACTAATTTGTCTCTTTTTCCAACAGGCATGCAGTGCATGTGGCTCCATCCAGTGGACAGCCATACAACCAGCTTGCGTTACTGGAAGGTAGTCGAGGAGGTGGCAGCGGGGACAGATTATCAGTTGTATTTCATTATGTCCGTAGTGTTTGTACTGCTCATCCTTTCCCTGCTGGCAGATCTAACTTAGAGCGCACACTGATGATGGCTCTTCCCCGAGATAGTACTGAAAGAGACAATTCAAACACCAATTCAAATGATGACTTCTCATCCTCAAGGTTAGAAGAACATATTGAAGTAGTTGATGGGTGGAAAGAACCTCTTTCTTTTACTTTTTATCTTGCATTTCAACGTATGGTGATTGTACCTTTTAGAATTTTTATCAATTTGAATATGAATGGAATCAAATATATACACCTATATGTGATGTTTATTTCCCTCATGTTTATAAAACTTGCCTTTCTCTTTCAGTGCTCTTGCTTCGCCATCAGAATTCATATCATGTTTCTTAAAGCTTCATGCACTGCTATTACGCTCCACTGATCCAAATGCAAATGTGCCTCGGGATGCTGAGACTGCTTGGGAAGTTTGCTGGGGTCTTGGAAAGGGACTAACTGCACATGTTGCAACACAGGCATTCAACTCCTGGAAATTAGTACAGGTCAGAATTAATATTTCTTATTCCAATAGTTGAGCTCACTTATTACTAAATGTTCTGATGTACTCTTATGCATTTTAATTGTTTATACACAATTTGATTGAGGAGTCATACATGGAACATATCATTCCACCTATTAAATATTCATTCACAGGGCTTATGTAGATGTAATCTTCTTTCTGAAATATATAAAACAATTAGATGAAATGGATGGTATCGTGGAATCTTTTCAAGCTGCTTTTAGAAGACCAATGAAACTCATAAATCATTTATAACTCCTCCTAAGAAGGCATGTCCATAATGTTGAACTTTTAGATCATTTTCATAGTAGAAACAGAATAATGTACTTAATAATTTTAATAAGAGTAGTACACCTTTCACAGTGATACAGCATTATCAGGTACCAAGTATGTACCTTGAGATACGAGTGTTCTGACATAAGAGTTTTTTTTTATGAGTCGTCACTATGGTCTTGAGTTATGATTAAAAGTTTGTAATAGAAGTCATAGCCTCGCTGACATCACATCCAATTTGTTGTAGTGAGCCACTGCTCAGATTTATGAGTCTTGGACATTAAATTCATGTGTTTACCTTGCTGCATAAACATTCTGTCACGTTTTTTTTTTATTTGTATTTTTTTTGTGCATACAGTTATTTAGATAATTTGTTTTCATGTGATCATGAATCCTAAGATGATGACTGTAAAGAACAGTGGTGAGAAAATGGAATGGGATATCCATGGACTTAAACCATGAGATAATAGACAAACATGAGCAAGGCATAAGATTAATAGACTTGGCAACACAGTCCAATTGCACCACTTCTACGATATGTACTATTCTGAAGCAAAAGGACTTGATAAAGGCTATAACTCCAGCTAAAGGTACTAAAATTACTGCAAAGCTATGCAGCTCTGTCCATGAAAAAATGGAGAATCTGCTGTTTGTTGTGGTTGACTGAGAAGCAGCTTGCAAAGATTTACACAGATTTGTTGCAGCACAGCCTAGGTACTTCAGCACAGGAACAGTTCAAAGCCAGTCAGGGGTGGTTTGAAAATTTCTGAAGAATGAACGGCATTCACTCTGTTGTCAGGGATGGTGAGGCTCTGTTATGTGGAGCTCTGATTCTAAGACAGCTGAGGAATTTGCAAAATCCTTGCTGTATTGATCAAAGCCAAAGGATACATCCCCAAAATATGTTCAACTGTGATGAGACAGGGCTCCTCTGGAAGATGATGCCAAGCAAAACTTATATAATGGCAGAAGAAAAGGAGGTGCCAGGTCACAAGCCTAGGAAAGAAAGCTTGACTCTTGAACTGTGCAATGTGAGTCCTATACCACTCAGATAACCCCAGAGCATTCTAGATCCATAGAAGAGGTTTTAAAAGAGTGCAAGGTTTTAAAAGAGAAACTACAGGTTATGTGGAGGACAAACCCAAAGGTGTGGATCACCAGGAAGTTTTTTTGTGGAGTGGGTCAACTTGGTCTAGTTTCAGGCTTTGTTAGTATATCCTTGAAAGCTGTGATCTTTATCCCAAAATATTCAAATTGCCAAACCAAGTTTGCTTGTCTATTATTTGTTCAAAAGGCTATGCTTGACATAAACAAACTGCAACTGGTATAGGAATGAATCCATAAAATGAAAGCCAACCATGTCCAATTGTTACTTCCTTTGAGTACCCTTTAAAAATATGTAATTGGTAATCTTCCAGTTGAATGAAAGTTTTTAATGAACTTTACAACTGCGCCCTACCCTATGATAAGAGTCTCTTCATCTACATAATTTATAACTGCCATAATTGCATATGAAGTCTCTATTATTTTCCTATCTCTGTTACCCAATCTTCTACCCTCTATTACAATCTTCAGTGATCCATTATGTCTTACTATTCCTTCCATACACTTTTCCCAACTTATTTAGATTTTTCCTAACTACTACCTCTCCTCCCCCACTGTAACAAACATTTCTCCCTGTCTATTTTACTTATATGCATTCCTTGCCACAGTCACATCTCAAAAACCTACCATCTTATATGACACTTTTCCTGAGTAACCAAGTTTCAGGATCATTCAATTCCACAGTCCAAATGAGTTTTCACTTGCCTTTTATTTACGTCTTTACTTCTAAGTTCTAGTCATAAGAGTCCTCCTTTCTTGGATTTTTTTATTAAATAATATTTTGGATTGATGGTTTTTTAAAATAATATTTTGTCCTGTATTTTTCTCTACAGATTTTACTAGTGCCTTAATGTATCCTTTATTTCTCCTGTGTCTTTTAAATGAATGCCCTCTCTTGGACCTTACAGTAGTAACCTCTTGTTTTTTTTCTCTTTCAGATGCTTTCTATTAATCTTTTTGCCTTGTATGATGGAAATAGAACAGAAAAGAATGCCACATCTTCTGATATAAACTCCAGTAATCTTGCTCCACTTAGAGTGCAAGTTGTACATGACCTCATGGCTGGTTCCCTCTGTGCTTACTTGCTCCCAGTGTACACATTGGCAGATTCCCCTGAAGCCGATGGGGATGTTGAAGCACTTCTTCGCTACTTTGCTCTTCCAGCCAGTAAGGCTTTAAAATATTTTCATACAAACTCCGTGAGTTGATGTTACAGTTGCATTTTGCCAAAATCACAATGCACTTTTCCATTTCAGTAAAACTGTTGCTGGAATGGGTGCGATTGGATCCAAATGTCCTGGAAGAACAGGCCTTTGCTTCTCGTCTGCAAATTTGGCCCTCACTTTGTCGTCTCCTCAATGCCTTGGGCCCTGTGTTACAGTCATTCAGTCACCTTCGCTGTGAGTAAAAAAGATTGTTTAAAGCCTAGACCAGTGTTTCCCAAATTTTTTCAAGACACTGTCCACCTTGGTTCCATAAATCTATACCAAACACCTCCGATCGTAAACTTGACACACCTAGACTAAATGATCACCCCCCATGGGGTGGTATCTATTGCTCACTTTGGGAATCACTTCCCTACACTATCACGTGTGAACTAGTGCTAAGTCTTTTGATATGTTGATGAAAGAATGTTCCCTCAGGATTGGCCCTAATCAATTACTAATTCCAGGATATGGTTCCTTAAGGTAATGCTGGCCAGAGTAATTAGCAAAAGTATTTTTCTGTTGTGTAATAACTATGCGGACAATGAATAATTTTAAATTACCTTAAACTACAATTTTGTCCATAAAGAAATCCATTTCTGTGAAATGACAGAAGTATGAGTAATTTTCAATTTATGAGTGTTTTTTTATGAATGTAGTCATTTCTTTAATTTTTTGTCTCTCTTATTAACGCTAATTTTCATTTCATATTGCAGATATCCATACCCCCTTGCCTGAGGATATCGATTTACAAGGATTTCTCCCTTTACAAAAAGCATTTTCAGATTTATGGTAAGTTTTAAGGTTTAGAGTAAACTTATATCTCTACAAATTTATGTCTTCTATATTTGATTTCATTTTTCATGTTTTGTATGAAGTTGTACTAGCTCAGTAGGTAGAGAGCACTTGGTTCCTGAACTACTCTTAGAGAAGTTTACATTAAAGATTAATTAGTGACTCATAAAGGTAAATTTTTTGATAGACAATAAGAAATTTGTTCATTTTAATACTTCCGGAGAATTTTTCATTGTGCCAGATAATAGCAATATATAAATCTTCTCAGGAAATTAGTTCCATGACCACCATTGGATGTGAATATATTTTTAACCAGGGAGCCTGGTGGCTGGTTAAAAGGCTGGACAGGAATGTCATTTAATTTTCAGGGATCATATGAGGCTAACTAGACTTGGTTTTCCCACCCCTGCAGTAGAGGAAAATGCTATTTCATTTTACAGTTGTCAGGTAAAAATACTAGTATGATTCTTATTTTTTGAGTCACCATTTATTTCCATAGTTACTTAAATGGTACTTGTTATGGCTTCCATCACACAACGGTAACACCTTTTTAAAAAAGGTATTCAACTCAGAGGAGAAAAGTCATTATCAGGACTTAGGTATGCGGATAATGCCTTTGGTTGAGCATCAAATGACATGAAGTGTTAGACGGCAGTTTGAGACTGAAAAGTTGTAGGAGGGTAATCTTGCAGCTGCAAAATGTGATGGAATGAGC
Source organism: Rhinocypha anisoptera (assembly GCA_011762765.2). Lineage (NCBI taxonomy): Eukaryota > Metazoa > Arthropoda > Insecta > Odonata > Chlorocyphidae > Rhinocypha > Rhinocypha anisoptera. Next base: position 12,492 of record WURS02001968.1, read on the forward strand.
TTGAATATAGAAGCACTGAAATATGGTGGAGAGGTAGCAATGAGTCATGTACCTGGGAAAGGACCGCTGGGCTGAGAGTAGTGAAGGGCATTGTTTAAAAATAATCATTGACTGCAAAAGTTAGCATTTAAATAAGCATTTGACCTTATATATACCTGGATATATTAAGCTGTAAAAGTATACTCATGACTGTTTCAATAAATAATACATTGTGAGAGAAGAAAAACTTAGCATTTTCCACATATAATTTTATTTCAATACGACCCGGGTTTCATCGCGTAGCG
>WURS02001978.1:0-12774 GCA_011762765.2 Rhinocypha anisoptera
AACTCAATGCGGCGAGGCGAATATTGGTTTTCTTTCCCGAGCGAGAGGGGGGGGGAGGAGCAGTGGGGGATTTGCACCACGACACTACTTGGGTCGTCTTTTACGGGCGCTTCTCTCGCCGCTTCGTCCTCTGAAGCCTGCCGCTGAAGCCGTCCTCGTATTTCTGAGTTTCTGTCCTTAAAACTAAATATCGATTATCATCCGCTGATTGAACCAAGTTGTAATTTTCTATTCCCTCTTTTTCATTCCTCTATTTATCAAACAATCGCATAAGACGATATTCATATTCTGTTACCACGTATCCATGTTTACGCTGGTCGGAAAAATGGTTTGTTTGTGAATGAATAGAATAGAAATATTTATATCAAAGGTGAAAGGAAAGATTTCGAATCGATTCTCCATCACTTAATTTTAGCCACTTAATCTATAAAAACTGGAGAACAGGAGTTGGTAGTCAAAAGCACTTCCTCCCAAATCCACCTATCTGAAAAAAACACTTGGACATTAATCTCATAGTCTTATAATTCGATCATGAAATTGGCGGTGTGTCCAGTCAAAAGTTCAGTGACATTGGGTAAGGGAGGGAAGGAGGGAGGAATTGTCCTGGAAGTTGAATGCGAAGCGTGTCGATGGGCCGTGAAAACGCCGTGGAAGCGCAAGATAAACACGACGTTTCGGGGACAGAACTGTTCGGCTAGTTCAAAAATGGACCGCGTTCATTTACGATGCACCGGAGTGATCCATCTTCTGCGAGAGTTTCGTGGAAATTCTAAAAGCAAAAATAGACGCCGGAGGACTCGTGCAGTCTCACGGAATCCTCCTTCGAGGGGGTATTTTCATGTCATGTTTGAAGAGCACAGAATGTATGCTGGTACGTTTTTCAATATCATAGAATGTCAGTGAAGTCATTCGATCGGCTTCTGAGTTTGTTTGTTTAGCACAGCCACCCAGGGTCCCGCTCGACCGAACTAGTTAAACGGCTGGTTGGAACTGATGGAAAACTACTCCATATAGTTCGATCAGTTCTTCCAGCATCGGCGTTAACGACGCCTCCGGGTGCGTTGAAAGTGCCAGGCCACGCCCGGCCTACGTCGACACACACCGGCGCTTAAAAACGATGGTACGGTCCATTTGCTGCATGTTGACTTGTTCGAATGGCGTCAAGCACAGCCGCTCTATCAGCGTCCCTTTTAGAATAATAGCCGTGAGAGGGGGGAGCAAATTCACTCTCCGCTTCCGCTAATGAACAGATGTGACATTAGTGTAAAACGTCTTCCTCCGCGGATGAGGGTTCGCAACTGAATGCATTGCTCGGTTAAACATATTCGCAAGTCAGAAGAAGCCTTAGTAAAACCTTGCGAGTGTGGCTAAACAAGTTTTAAGCCACAGTAGCAGACGATGGAAACGTGTTTAAGGAAAATTATCACTTTCGTCCTGACTTTACCTCGAGCTAGACGTCGTGTACTGAATATTTTAATCACGAATTAGGGATCCTTACATACGGTAAGCGAAAAGCTACCGCGCTTCTATGGCAACGAATTTGAGTGTTTCCCAACTTTAGTTCTACCCCTTGTCCCACAATATAACAGTCATTGTCTCAAAATTAATCACGTAAACGTAAGAGTTTTCTTACAGTTTTCTCTTTGACCTCGAGGTCTACTGAATATTTTTAGCAACTATTTTATCCCTGAGTCAAAGACGAAGATCACAATCAAAGAGAACAAATATTATAACTACATACATTATTTACTTATTTCGAAAAAGTAATACGAAAGATAGTTTCATTCCATTATATATTACGATCATAATGCACAAAGTGTTTTCGGGAAGAGTCCTAAAAAATGGTAAAGGAAAAATGTTAAGAATAAAAAGAAGCCCGTAGATTATAATTTCAAGTAATCGATCCTCACAAATATGATAAAAGCGAATTCCACACGGTGACATGGAAGGAATTTCTCACGTGAGGGCATTAAATTTTCAAGTCTCGACATAAAGACAATAAATGGACGGAGACATTTCATAGTCGAAGGAGACAAAAGCCGAAAATCGGTCCCGAAATAATTTGTACGAGTGTGCCTTCGACGCATCGTCATTCGGAGGCGATCGCCTCTCCTCTCTTTTACGACCGCCCGTTCCCTCGAGGCTGCCGGAGTGGTCCGCCCGGTCCCTGAAGACGCCCTCCCGAGGCGCAGTCGCCGCCCTCGTGGACGCCGAAGAGGCGGCCTTCGGAGGGGCAGTCGGCGAGCCGCGGAGAACACGTCCGCGCCTCGCCCGCGGGACCGTGACCGCACGTCCCGCGAGTAAAAGACGTATTTACGGCCGGTCTTTGACGACGTGTTTACGGCCCATTCGACACCGAATTAAGGGCGCATGTCTCCCCTTCGGGAGTGGGGTCCCTCCGATACAATTATTGCCATTTCCGGTCACATTCTTTATTTTAATTCTTTCTCCGTTTTCTCTCTTTCACTTTCACTTTCACTCTCACTCTCTTATTCTTCTTTTTCTACTTCATCTTTTCCGTCCCCAAGAATCGAAGGTTCTTCATCCCGTTTTTTCCCGTTAGTTTTACTCCATATCTCTTGCGTTTGCCAAGAATCCAATGAATCCTTTTATCCCTCACACACATGAGCTCAGCATAATTCTTTTCTCTTTCTTTTATAACAACTCTTTCTTGCTGACACTGCCATCATCATCATCATCAGCAGTAGAGAGAGAGAGAGAGAGAGAGAAAGAGAAAGAAAGAAAGAGAGAGAGAGAGAGAGAGAGAGACTGAAGACCAAGAAAACATAGACATTCTTCATTATCCGTGACGTGTCTCTCTCTCTCTCTCTCTCTCGCTCACTCTCTCTCACGCACACTCTCTCACTCTCACTCTCTAACTTATATACTCTCTTCCGCTCATCCGTTCGACCTATGTTATTCTATGAGGGGATTTTGTCCCCCAGTTGTCCTAACCTCTCTTTCATCTCTCTCTCTCTCTCTCTCTCTCTCTCTCTCTCTCTCTCTCTCTCTCTCTCTCTCTCAGCATTGCCAGTTATTAATAGGACACTAACTTACACACCGTATGGAATCGTTCATCCGCTTCATTCACACACATACAAACTAATGGTGACATCTCTCTCTCTCTCTCTCTCTCTCTCTCTCTTTATTTCCCACTCACTCTCTATTTCTTCACACACAGCAAATAGCTCGAGACATCGTCCTCAATTCTTGTTCTTCCTTTCATGATTTCTCCAACCATCCATCCATTCTATCCATTCATCTAGCACTTGCAGCTGGTGTTATTATTTTTATTATTATTATTGCTTCTACTACTGCAAACTATATTATATACCAAAGCCATAAGAAAAAACGTGTCGCCAGTTGGTATAGAAAAAATATTACAGCATCAACAGGCGTTGCTTTGCTTTGCTTCAATATTTTGGCTGTTTTGGTTGTTGTCATTGTTTTCTTCGGCTCATTCACTAGAAGAAACTTGGAAGTTTTCTCTCTCTCTCTCACTCTCATTTACTCTCACTCGCTCTCATTTACGAGAGTTTGTTTGCTTCATAAAGCTCACATACAAAAGACACCTCGACACGAAGATGACAGAGCCAGCGGAGATGAGCCTAGCGCGTAACATTTACGCCCGAGAACGTGAACGCTTCCGACGTGAACTTCTATTCGCCTTCCGTGCCTACGAGGGTCGACCGATTACGTTCGAAATCAAGCAACATCTCGGCTTTCGAGCCGCGGACCTCCGACGAGACTGTCTTGAAGCCTACCGGAAAGCGACCAAAAACATTGACAACAATCAAGGTCCACTGTTGGGGAACTCCCTCCGAGTTCGATCTATGGTGTCGACTGATGTTCCTCAGTCTAACTCTCGATTGTTGCTGCAAGACGACGAAGAGCTGAGCAAGCGAATTCGTTCCAGTATCCCGCTAAGTCGCTATACGTATGATCGAAGCCGAATGGTGAATACCAATACGCATGTGTCTGCATTTGAGCAACAGTTGAAGGATGACCTCGACCGAGTGATTCGCTCCATTGATGACCTCACCGACCGGAACCGTGACGAGTGGCTCCGAATTCCCAAGGGTGACGTGAATCAATACTTTAGCTCACGGTACGACGACACCGGCTACTCGTTGCAGTCCTTCACTGGTGGCAGTAGCAGCATCAACTTTGGTAACAGTTCTAAATTTGGCAACTTTGAGAAATACGCCCCTCGGGTGGCAAACACCCCGACAGCGGTGGAACTCTTCTACGAGAAGTATCTTACCACCAAACAGTCGTTGGCGCCGCTAGCTGCCGCGACCAAGCAAACCTCTGCCACCACACTCTTTGGCGGCAACTTATGAACTATACTACTAATGTATGTGCATGTGTGTTAGAAGAAGACGAGAAAGACACAGACATACAGACAACAAGAAGAATTAAACACCAAACCTAGAAGAAGAAGAAGCCGAAGATGAAGAGACAATTTCTTTCATTCACTTGCCTTTCTTCTTGCTAATATCTATCTATGTGTGTGTATGTGAACTTTTTTTTCAAGCTTTACTTTACATACACACATACATACGTAGTCACATTTTTAGAATATCAAACACACACGCGCGCACATTCTGTCTGTTTTTGAAGATTTCACCACACTAACACCAATCCTCTTCATCCCATCATCTTCATCATCATCAGCATCACCATTCAACCTTTCTCCATATTTCTCTCTTTCTTTCCTCTCTATATCCTTCTTAAGTGTCGAACTGTTTTTTATTTATTTATATTTATATTTTAAACAAAAATGTCACGAAGGTCCTCAAAGTTAGCAATAGGCAAAGATGATGATGATGATCCAGTGATGGTGCAATCGCTTGCCGATCGCATCGAGCAACGAGCACAACGTCTTCAGACCACCTTGGCCACCGAGCCGTGTCTTCGCAAGCCACGCATCAAGATCACCCAAGCACCGGAACCGAAGCGATACGTGATGCCAGCTGATATTGACCTAGATGCCGATCCTGCAACTCTTTGCTCACCTAAATACGATGGTGGCGATGATGATGATTCCTCCTCAATTCCACAGTATTCCCGATCATCCTACACTCCGTTCCGTTCGTCGTTAGAACCCCGAAAGTCCTACCTAGCTCCACCATCCTACTTGTCCTCAAGGTCCAAAGACTATGAGCCAGTCCGAAAGACGGCCTTCCTGAGCCCCGGCTACAAACCCAAGACCAAGACCGCACGTGATCCGCTTGATTTCTACGAACAAACCTTTGTTACCAATAGAGCGCCCAAAGAGGAAGAAGTGGAAGATCGATTAGATGTCATCCGTAGAAGAACAACACCGGAGATTAAAGATGCCCTACAACGATGCCGACCGGTTGAGGATGACTACGATGAGGACGGGGATTACATTGGACCCCGAAGACGATCCCAACTCTATCGAAACGCAGATATCGTATTTACGCCAGGTCGGCGAGAGTTGAAGCAGAAACCGGTCGATCCCAAAGCGGGCGAGTACGAGAAAAAACGCGCCAAAGATGCGTACCGAAAGCAGATGGAGATCTTCAAGATTCGATTTGAGGCACACCTCAAGAGTTTTACCAAATTGGACTTTGATGCTAAACAGGAGATTCGAATCCGAGCCAAGAGGCAACGGGAGATGTGTCTTGCTAACTACCGAGAATCACTGCAAGGATTGGCGACCACGTCGCACCGACGAAACTACCGGGACACCTTCCTCGGGGACTGTGAAACGTCAATCACAATGCATGATCCGAATATTCTCGAGTATGAACTTCGGTTGACCTCGGAGATGGACACCATCATCAACAATCTGAAGCTGCTCAACGAGGACCAATCGAACCGTGCCACCTTGGACTGGATGGCTTCTCTAGCCAAACAAAAGTTCTCCTACGAGTACGAGCTCGACGAGCCGGAACTAGTGGCAGAGATTCCCGAACCACCGGAAGAAGTTCCCCTAGAACTAGAGCCAGATTTGGAAACCGGAAGTCAGTGCTCCGAAGCACCGTACAGTGTTCCCTACTCGGACTATGACCCCTCCGAAGCGGGAAGCATGATGAACGGATATCCACCGGTGATGAGATCGAGATACCGAGAGACACCGGAAACCGACAGTCTTCGGTTCTATCCCATCACCGGGCGACCTAGGCAACGAATTTTCGACTTTGACGATGACACCGGAAGTCTACTGGACTACCCTCCACGACGTCCGATGAGTTACTACGATGACGACACCGACAGCTTGGCAAGCTACTCGCGAAAAGCTCCACCGCCGCAACGAAGTTCCTATTTCGATGATACCGACAGCCTAAGCTCATATCCGCGTTCGAGCCAACGCACTTCCGGTCTTCGTTACTTTGACGACACCGACAGCCTTCGAAACTACCGTCGAGCTCCGGCTTACAACGAGTTCGACGATACGGACAGTCTGGTCAACTACCGAGTGAGAACAACCGGAAGACCACCGATACGTGGTTATAGTCCTGCAACGGAAACCGGAAGTCTGCTGGAAGACTACCCACAGCCAAGACAAAACGGCCGTGGAGTAAATGGCCATCGTGAGTTCGAACCGGAAGTAATTGATCATCATCAAGATTCATCTCATCCAAAAGGGGTCCACTTTAAACGTGACACCAGTCTGGTAGAACAGTTTGACGGATCAGACCGCGAGGATCCTTTGTAAATATATACTTCACACGCAAATCCATTCAAAAGTCAATCAATCAATAACTAATCAATCAATCAATCAATCAAATTAAACCTCATCAGCAACACAACTCACTCGCAACAACAAAAATTTCTGTAGATTTTAACACTAATATGCACCCCACACAACATATACACCCAAAAAATATATAGCTTCTGTAAATTAATGCCTCTATTGTTTTTGGTAAATCATAAATCAAATACACTAATTAAAAAACTTTTTTTGTTAATTTTAATTAATAAATTCAGATCTATATTTATTAGATTTTTTTGAACTACTAATAATAATTATAATATAAATGACCTTTGATATATGGTAACCTTTTTTCTAATTTTTCTATGGATTCTCCCAATTCGAAACGGATTGATATATTCACAAATAACGTAACCAATTTATTTTAAAATCTGACTTTTTTGTTTATATATTTTTAAAAATTCTTTAAAAATCAAATAAAAAATTTAAAATAAATCAAATCAAATCAAACAGAATAAAGTGCTTTATTTATTTTATTATAATAACTATATATTTGTTGTTGCTTTTTTAAAATGAAGTAAAAAATAAATGAGTGAGTGAGAGAAATATGTGAGTAAAAAACAAACAAAAATATTCTCAAATTTACAAAAAAATAGTAAATATTTGTGCAGTAAGGTGAACAAACAAAATATGAAGGCAAAAATAAAAAATAATAATAATAATAAAAGCTCGATATTAAAAAAAATAAAGTGAAAAATAGATAGAGGTTTGCATATGTATTGAGAGAGAGAGAGAGAGAGAGAGAGAGAGAGAGAGAGAAAGAGAGATACTGTGCAGGGAGGGATAAATGTGTGTAAAATGACTTAGACTTAATTAAAGGGTTAAACCCCTAGAAAAAAATATTGATACAAACAAAATAATCAATTAATAAAATAATATAATAACAACATAACATAAAAACGGCACCCAAAAAAGTGGTTATGATGGGGGCGAGATTATTCGAAATTAGATACAAGAGTCAGAGAGAGAGAGAGAGGAGAGAGAGAGAAATGAGAGATAATTATTATATTATATAATAATAATATAGACTCTAGTTTCAGGGTGTGTAATGATTTATATGTGATGTAGATGTAACAACGAAAAACATTAAGGTATTTTTGAGGTTAGAAGCGCGAACTTGGCGAAAAAAATTGGAGATGCCAAGTTAGACACTTACTTAAGTTGGCTTAGGTTGATTTCGGTGGTGACGAACTTGGCAGCGAGGGTGGCGGACTGGTGGGAGAGCTTAGCAGGGCGGATTGACGGAACGATTTGTACCATCTGGAAAGGGCAAATTGAGAGAGAAAGAGAGAGAGAGTGAGTGAGAATGAAAAAAAGAGTGAAGAAGAGAGAGAGTGAAGGAGAAAGAGAGTGAGGGAGAGAGAGTGAGAGAAAGAGTGAGGGAGAAATAAAGTAGGGGAAAGAGAATGAAAGTGAAAGAGAGAGAATGTGAGGGAGAGAGAGAGTGAAAGAAAGAGTGAGGGAGAAAGAAAGTAGGGGAAAGAGAGTGAAAGAAAGTGAATGGGAGAGAGAGTGAAGGAGAAATAGAGGGAGAGAGAATGAAAGAAAGAGTAAGGGAGAAAGTGAGGAAGAAAGAAAGTCAGGGAGAGTATGAGAAAGAAAGAGAGTGAGGGAAAGAGTGAAAGAAAGTAAAGGAGAGAAAGAGAGAGTGAGAGAAAGAGAGTGTGAGAAAGAGTGAGAGAAAGAGAGTGAAGTTAAGTTAGGTTATGTTTGATTTAGTTACTCATCTAGATCAATAAACACAACAAATCATCATTTATATAAATATATATATAGTTAATATATAATAAGGTTAAAGACTATAACGTGGCTAATGGGTTTCATCAAGACACCCGGAAAGAGAGGGAAAGAGAGAGAGAGAGAGAGAAAGAGAAAAAGAAAGAGGGAGAAAGAAAGAGAAGAGAGAGAGAGAGGGAAAGTTTCGTAAAACAAGAAATGTCTAATCAAGCAAAACACTGTTGCAATACAGTTACTATGTGTATAAGTGTGAAAAAAGAAACGCACACTAGTATAAACATGAAGAGATGCAGACAAAGAGAGAGAGAGAGAGAGAAAGAGAGAGAGAGAGAGAGAGAGAGAGGGAAAAGAGAAAGAGAAAGAGAGAGAGAAAAGAGAAAGAGAGAGAGTGAAAGAAATCAATTCAAACAGAAACAGAAAACCTAAGCATTTATATATATAAAATAAATATACACACACACATAGAAGAAAATGTTTAATGCCAAAAGTGCTAAATGGATTCTACTTTTCCTCACACACACACACTGTCAGTTTGTTGACTCTCAGAGTTTTTTTGGGGGTGAGGTGAAACCACATGTGTTTCACTGAGTCAACACTAAGAGAAAATTGAGATGATATGAGAGGAGAGAGAGTAAGTAAGAGAGAAAGAGAGAGAGAGAGAGAGAGAGTTAGAGTAAACGATTAAATTTGTTGTTGTTTAAATGTTAACTTTCAGAGTTTCCATTCAAATTCTTAACCAATTCGATTTTTAACTTTTGAGATACTATTCGAATTCTCATCCAATTCAATTCTAATTTTCAAAGTTATCATTCAAATTCTTTTCGGGTTCGATTCTAACTTTTGAGTTACTATTCGAAATCTCATTCGATTCGATTATAATTTTCAGAGTTATCATTCAAATTCTTATCAGATTCAATTCTAACTTTTAAAGTTACTATTCGAATTCATATCTGAATAGCTGATTTTACATTTCAATTATTATTTTAGAGTCTATATTTCGAATTAAAAACATTTTTTTCGTGAATTTAGCAACTACCAAATATTTTTGTCTTACCTCTGAAAGTTTTCCTCATTCTCGGTGAAAAAGTAGATCGTAGCCTGACACCTGTGTGTGAGTGTGATGATGAGGTGAGCCGGATAGCCTCGAACCGGTTCCCGAGACCTGGAAACCTCGAACCCGGGCAGAGGTTGAGTTTCGAGTGCCATCACATCTTCGGATGCCTTGAAGGTGTAGAGAACCATGTTTTTGATCACAAACCAGTACCGCTTCCAGGCTCGCTTCGATGAGTTGTACCGCTGAAGGTAACCCGAAGTGAGAGCATTCTTATCGTTGGCAGATACCTAATCAAGAAAAAACAAACCAAACAAACATTTTAATTTTTATATCAGATACTTCTAACTTAAATCGGCTAATAAGGTAAAACGTGGGACAACTTTACAGATGTGTTGGTAAAATTTAACTTATTTTACACTTAACTGCAGTAGGAATAAAATTATACAACAAAGACAGTAAAGCTGTCCCAAGTTGAACCCTTTAGTTTAGAGTGGAAATTGGAGGGAAAGTGTGACAAAATTAACCGTTAGTTCCATTGAAAGCATATAGATGGAGTGCCACATTTTCAAGCCAATGCTTAATACTCAAACTTATGCTCTCTCTCTCTCTCTCTCTCTTTCGTTCACTCTCTCCTTCTTTCTCTCTCTCCCTATCTCTCTTTCTACCACTCTCTCTCTCTCTCTCTCTCTCTCTCTCTCTCTTTATCGCACTCTGTCTTTCTATCGCTCTCTCTCCCTCTCTCATTCTCCCTCTGTCCTTATCTCTCTCTTTCACAATCTTTCTCTATCTCTCTCTCTCACTCTCTCTCTCTCTCTCTCATTCTCTTTCTCTCTCTCCTTCTTTTTTATTCTCTCTCTCTCTCACTCTCTAACTCATTCACAAAATCTCTTATATTATATTATTTTAATTATTTTAAAAAATAAAACTTAACTAACCTCAACCAAAACCGCCGGTGGATTCTTCTTCACCCGCGAACTAAGTCGAATATGTTGATTGCGAACCAAATTGGAACCGGAACCAGGCCCACCAAGTTCGGGAAACCCAACGATTGGTTTGTTGTTCGCCAACTCGGTGCACGAATTGGATCGAGTCTTCTTGAAGTTGCACATTGCCACACCAGGCGGCGCTGAGTCGGGTGCATCCTCCAGTCCATTGGGGTTTTTTGTTGCATCATTTGGATCATCGGGAAAGATGAGAATTTCGGGACGAATTGGAGTAGATTTGGTTATATCTTCGTTGATGGCACTGGTTATGCGAGAGAAAGAGAGAATAGTCAGTCAGTAACAAGAAAGATCAGTCAATATTGTAGTTCTATTCATACACACTTTAAAAAAAGATTCGTAAATTTAATATCGCCAACAATAACGTGCTCAATGTCAGGTTATAACCAGACAGTATTTTTAACAGTGTAGAACTAACCTTACGCAGTAATGTTGTCACACTTTTTCGCCAATCTCTAATTCACACTTAAAAATAAAAATTTACAAAATCACAAATTTAATGATAGAAAATCTTAAATTGGTGATTTGACTTAATTTGGAATATAAAAATTCGTAAAATTACAAATTCCATTTAAATATAAAATGTTTAAAATTTAATTTAGAGCATTTTGTTTTAAAAGCAATATATATTGAAAGCATAAAGATAGCGTGTCACACTTTCAGGCCATTAGCCTGAGGACAATTTCTATTAGTCATTCAGATTAATCCGTGTTCTTTAAAAATGTTTTGGAAAGTATCCATCAGATGGCGCCACACTACCTTGTATATAATGCTGTGGAACGCCAGCTCGCGTGCTATGTGCTCGCAAGCCTAAGTGAGTTTGGCGCCATCTAATGAATACTCCTCATAACATTTTAAAAGAATACGAATTATTCTGAATGACTAATAATCCTTAACCCTTTCGATCCCAAAGATTATCAGTAAAAGATAAGCCTTATATCGCTAATTGATTGAGTGGGACACATACGTCCCGATAGCGCCTTTGGGAACGAAAGGGTTAAGCAATTCATGTTCGAATTTGAAAACTAAACCCACCTGGTAGTTCTACTTCGAGTTATAGGCAGCGGAGTGGGTGTTTCCGGTTCCTTGAAAATCCCACCCGGAACCTCCATCGAAGGTGGTCTCGGTGTCCGGTGATTTGCCGAGTCGTTTTTGCTCAACGTCTCATAGCACGCATCGCAAACCCTGGCTGGTTTATTTCCCCGGTACTTGAGCGGATACTCTCTCGAGCTACAGTTGGCACAGATAATCCAGCCACACCCGCGACAGTGGTGCCGTCGGTGGATGAAGTTGAACGGACTGGTACACCGTTGGCACATCGTCACCCGGTTGTCATGCACCCAAACCGGTGCCAGATCACCCAACTGATACTGCTGACTGGTGGGACGTGATCCACTCGACGATTGGGTTGAGGCTTCCGTCGAGGTTTGTGACGTGGTGTCTTCACCCGAAACAATGCTCGCAGTGTTCGATGTGATCGAATTGGTGTGCTTCAGCCCGGAAGTGGATCGAGACTCCGTGTCGGGACTGCACTCACGGACCAGTGATGTCTGACGAACAGCCTATAAAAAATCGAAACATTAGAAAAAGTAGATATAATGTCTTTTCTCTTAACTGAACCCCTAATATCCGAAACCTACAATCACAGACCGGCGTTCAAATATATCTCCTGTTAAATTAATAGCAAATACAAAATTTGGTGGTTTTCTATGCACTATTCTTTATTTAGACAATTTCATATTCTGCCACTTGGCCATTTTGAACTGTAACAGTTAAGCTACTTTCACTGTGCTTAACCGATTCAAATCCAACTTTCGTTGTTATAATTCGAATTCATCACCGATTCGAATCTAACTTTCACTGTTGTGATTATTCGAATCCTTAACCAATTTGAATCTAACTTTCTGTGTTGTGTTTCGAATCTTATTCCGATTCGATTCAAATATTGGGCTTAACTCATCGGATTTTCATTCAATTCGATTCGATTCAAACTTTTTAGATTCTCACTCGATTTAATTCGAATTTGTTGCATACCCCTTCGAATTATGATAACTAGAGTTTGGAGGCTTTGTCGACGTTTTTTTACATGAGTTTTATATTAACAAAATTTAAATTATATTAATAAAGTTTTGAAATAATTAAAGATCAATTTAGAAGCTCTTATTAGTCATTCCGATAAGTTTTCCGGTTTTTTTCTATGTCAAACCTTGAACACGAGATGGCGGTGCCAGCCACTC
>WURS02001989.1:0-12774 GCA_011762765.2 Rhinocypha anisoptera
GACGTGCTGGAAGGAGAAGATATAAGTACGACGAAGGAGGGGGGGGGAGGGGGAGGTAGTATAGAGAGGGAGAGGATTTGAGCTTCTTTTAACACCCTCATCGCTGAGCACTTTGGACTCTAATCTCTCTCCACTCACCTTCCTCTCCTCCGCGTATACCACCTCTTCTTCTTTACGGCTTTCTCGCACACCAGATTCTCTCCTCCGAGCTTTCCTTCGAGGGGATTATACGCCCCAAACGTTTACGCGGGCGGCTAATCGATGGTGGCGGCGCTGAATGCGCGTGCGAAACGTGCTTTTGTTTCATGCTTTGCGCTGCCCACGCCCTTTGCACTCATATCGTGCAACTCGGAGGTTATTAGTTGCAATTTATCACGAGGCGCTGACGTAGTCACGGTAAAAATACTACGTGATTTTTTTTAAAGCAACAATAGCTTTGAATTTCTTAGCCGGAAGCATTTCATTGGAAAATGGCCAAACATTACTGCTTTGCTTGTTTAGATTTTGAGGATGACTTTGCTGAGGAAGGAACTTGGCATGTTTCTTGTACAACGCCCATGCTGATTTCCTGCAATTTCCTCGGATAATGAAAATTGCAATTTCATATTTTTTGGATGTTTTAGTATCAATCCCAAGATTAAAAATCGGAATTTTCTCGTGGCTCCTTCGCTTAATGCGCAGTGAGAAAAAGAGGTTAGAATGAGAGACACAATTGCAGAAACTGATTTACGTAATTGCGGATTATGCATCAGCACGAGTTTAAAAGTACTACGATTCACTCTTTCATCTCCGTGAAATATTTAGTCCTCCGGTATATATTGAGTCCAAGGAAGATTGAAAGTCGGTTTAAAAATATTGTGAATTATTAATGTTTAAAGAGATACCGGATTCGGTATTTTCTCATCTTAGTCATAGCTTTGAACGTTTTGATGAAATTTTTCAAAATATTTTAATATCCATTGTCCCTCTGCCTGTGAGTTTTTTTTGAAGAAAGTCAGACGGGATTTATATTTTTTGGCTAGTTAATGTGAAATATAAATAGCTGTGCATAAGAGTAAATTTATTGGTGGACTTTAATTTGATTGAGCTTTTCTCCAAAAATCTAAAATAAGCTGTTACTATAACTCAGCCTGTAATTTTAAAGCAGCTTATGCACTTCAAATTATTTCATTATTTTTTAATTGACATGTTCCCAACAGGTGCGAGAGAGCCAGTGCTAAGTAAGTTTTCCTCCTAAGCCTTTTCCCATAATTATGGGGTCCCTTTCTTAATTGGTTGTGGCATGTATTTTATGGCTGCACGCCCTCGCTGACGCTAAACATTCAGGAAAGATGCAGTGTTCAGTAAATACGCTTACGAAAACGTGTTTCATCACTTATCGATGTGGTCCGGTATTTTCAGTAGCCTCACTAAGGAACTGAGGATTTCAGGTGATCATCAGAACAGGCGAGTCTTTCCGCTAGTTCAAGTTTGTAGTCCATGATGAAGCAGTGCACAAAAATAATGACAAATCTAGTTTTCCCTTTGTTGTTATTTAAATATAGTCTCTAGTTGATGTAGCTCTCTTTAAGATAAAACGAATGTGGTTGATTCCTTGAACCCACTCGATCACGACCTCCCCCCCATCTTTTCTCTGGCATTTTTGTCCTTCCTTGTTCCTGGTTCAGTAACTTAGTTTTCTGATCGCATCCTCGTGGAAGGAATACGCTTTTTGATGACTCACCTTCCATGCTGTTTGCTCGATCTTGGCATAGCTATACGTAGATATCCCAATGCGCATTGGCGCTCCTTTACTTGAGGGAATCTCGTCGTCTGTCGTTCATGATTCGAAAAAAAATTCACTCATACGTGAACACACTTCACCCGCGTTCTATTAATTTGGCTTCATCATCATCATCATCATCCAAAGATTGTTTGAACACAACCGTCCATTCTTTCTTATCTCTTACGCCTTGGTAGTTCTTTCCGACGACGCCTCTAATAATTTGCCATCACCCTTTCTGGGTGCGGTTTACAGTCGAGTGTTTAATAATGTGCCTGCATTCTGGACAGCATAGCAAGTACTTATAAAAATAACATCAAGAATGTAATGCTGTACAAGTGGGGATGGTGCACAACAGTCCTCTTTCGGTCTCGAGTACTACCCGATCAGGAAACTTAATTTATAGGTTCCATTTGGTGTAGTTTTAACTTGTTTCTTTCGACTTTTAAAAATGGAAATGATGCGACGCGATCTTTCAATGATATTTTCTTTAATGGTGGAGATCGTTGCACTTATCTCACAGGTTTTATCTTGTTACGTAGCACTCTTACAGCTATCACTCTCCTATAAAATTAAATGCAGCAGTGTGTTACTTGAGAAGGTATTGTATTGAGCAAGGTAAAGCGGAAATATTTTTATAACATTGATTTTTTAGTGCCCATACTATAATCTTGACTGAATCTTACCCAAGATTTAACTTTTCCGTGTTACTCGTAAAGTGTGTGTATGTTACTTGAAAAATAACTAAAGATACGGTTTTGTCCATTTCAGTTATTTAAAGTTTGGTGGTTATCTGGCTTCCCCTTATTAGCGGAAAATATTGGCATCTATTTCTTTTGTCAAGTCATCGCAGGGGCATTATTTTTATGCACCACTCCAGTCTGTTGCGTGAAACAAAATGAGATCAAATAGGCACATCCTATTCTTTCTCTTCGGTCACATCAATAGAGATTATGTAACAATCTATTAATCCTTTCAACTGTTAATGAAGACTTGCTTGGCAGGCAATGGGACGTAGGCGCAGAAATATCGCCTTTCTCTCTCTTTAAAAACCTTCGCGCTATCGAATTTCATTTGACGAGAAAGACGGCTTTCCTCCATCTCCAGTGCGCGAACGTTCTGGTGCGCTCAAGCCTTACTCGTACCCACTCGTCCGCCGTCTGCTATTTCCTCGTATTCCTTTTCTCTTCCGCTCACCTACATTTCTGACGACTGCCTTCTCTCCCCCCAGGCACCCACGTTAGTACTACTTACTACGGTGATTTTCAACAATCTGTGTTACACTAAAGTTAAACGAGGTTATTTTTTAAATATTAGACTATCATTTCGATTCTGTATAAAAAAAATTGTTTGCAATAGCAATTAAGTCTTCCGTTGCAAGATATGCTCACGCCTCGTCTTCTAAACGGGAAATTTCTGGTCATATTTCTTTTTTCAATTAGAGTAGATTGATTGAAACTACATTTTTCACTTTGGTTAGATTATTTTATTTTCCTACTTTTTCATAAACATTTTAAACGAGGACCGATGTAAAGCAGACTTAAGCGACGAATGTCTCGCATAATTTCGCTACCAGTATTAGTGGTAGTAGTATTTTTGTTTTATTGGGCTATGGTCATTTCGCATCGCTTCAAATCATAAAAAAACCAACTTGAAAAAACACAACACCCATGCCCTGGGCGGGAATAGAACCCGCGACCTCTTGGTTAACCGGCGAGCGTGCTACCTACCTAATAGGCTAACCCGGCCGGCAATTTCGCTTCCATTTTTCCTTCTTTGCTATTAATGTTAACTATACTTTCTGAATGTTGTTGCATGCATTCGTCACCGATTAAAGCAATATCAGAAGGTGGGAGCGTGAATCGGTTAAACTTCACACTTTGTGTTCCGGATTTTGTGGTGCACACACCTCTCCCTTCCTCAAATATTTTATTACTTTCCTTTTTATTTTTTTGCCTTGGTTTCCCTAATGATTTCTCCCCCTTCTCTCTCGTGTCCTTTATTTATTTTTTTCCTGCCCCCCGCTATTATCCTGCCCATTTCCACGTTTTGTCCCTCAAAACTTCACCCTTTTCCTCCTCCTCTCTCTCTGCCTCGTCCTCCGTGCCCTACCCGTAACTAAGTAACTTAGCGCTCGAGGAAAAAGCCATCAATCTTTCAAAAGGAGGATTCCCCCGGTGACGTGGAACGCAGTTGGTGAACATTGGGAGATGCTCATTTGTTGAGAAAGAACGCCCCTAAGCCATTAATTCTCGCGCCTCGAGTATTATTAACCTTCTCGGCCACTGTGCATTTTTGCGAAGTAGCGCAACACACTGGAGCGAACGGAGAAGGGGAGGAAGAGCTCTCGGTTACGGTCAATCAACTCGCTCACACACATTGCAGCTTAAACCTCGGAGCTGCTGAGATCCTGCCCGTTTAGTTTCCTAAGAACACTGTTACGTGCAAAAATTTAAGGGTATATGGGTGTCTGCTACCAGCGCGGGGGCATTCCTTAATATTTGCGAGTTCATGGGAAAGGGTACTTTATAATTCCAACCCTCTGAGGTTTTTTTTTATTCGTCACGGCAATCTTTTTAGCCGTGGGTCTTGGGGTGAACAAACCCATATCCATTTTCAATTTCTCATCCAGTCCCAGTTGACGGTTATTGTAACGATTACTAATGGCGTGATGATATGAGAACATTTTTCTTTTTTTAAGTGAATATCCCTCCTAACCAACGTTGTTTTCATTTACGGTGGGAGTCTATATTTTTCATCGAGGTACTCGATATTCCTGTTCTTTTTGTTTCTCGTTAGTAGCTAGGGTTCTAAGAGACAAAAAAGCTGTCTAATTAGATAATTCAACAGAATGATTTGCCTCGGAGCTGTTTTCCAAAGGCAGCGGATGTAAATTTTATAATGGATGTCATTACCTCATTAAAATAAAATTATAGTTTAGGTAAACGTTTTATCGAGGTAAATATATACCATGATTTGGGTTAAATTGCCTAAAATACATATTAGTAACAACAGTAGTAATAAAAATTCTAGTGAACCAAAAATAGAGTTTAACGACGAATAAACTGATCTTGTTAATTAAAGTTTTTGTTCCTGGATATTAAGTTTTCCTTTTAATTTAATACCTCATGCCTCGACCAAGGACTATGCCCTTTCAAAAGGATAAGGTTAGTACCTATTGAATTTCCCATTGGGGTAATTCCGTATTGATTCATATGAGAAGCGCCGGTGCGATTCATTCTGGATGGAGTAAGGACCGCTTGGTGACTCTTTTGATGGTGACCCCAATGTTCGTGGGCAGATGTTCGACTGTAATATTCTGGAGTATAATTTTCGGGAATCGGAAATCACAGGCGAAATATGGCCGTCGCCGATTATTGATTAGTTATGTTCCCGAGAATGATTGAAAAAATCCAACTGATGTATACGAGAGTACCGTCGACTTACGGCGAGATTCATGAAGAAGAAGAATATGATTAGTTTAGGATGATAATGCAAGAAGTAGAAGATCATAAGTTCTGAAAACGTTAAGAAAGGAAGAGATAAGAGATACGCGTTGGCAGAATAAAAAACGGAATAGAATAACGGATTGAGTGTACCCGTTGAATTTTCTGGGAAGTTGTTGTAACTCTGAATACTGTATCTTATCTTGAGAGTCGTGTGCGAGCGCCGTGTTTCTCTCGCGAAACCGGAATCCTTTTTTTGCCCCTCCTCGTTCCACGGTCGTTCATTCTCTCGTTTATTTTTATCCTTAGCTTCTTGTGGCCTATCCCGTTTAACGCGCGGCCACACTCAATGCATCTCTGCATTTCCATTTTGCTAATGGTATTACTCCGCTTAGTGAATTCGGAAGACTTTTTTTTCTGCTGATGTCACATGCCACAGGATTGACTATTATTATTCCGGGAACCTTGAATGGGTAAAGAAAGCTGACTCTCATATTAATGCGTGGAAAAAATAAGATTCCCGTGACATAATGTCAGATGCGTTAGTGATTTGTAAGACTCAAGATTGTCTGAGACACGTGTCACTGATTTACAATATCAGTAATGAAGATGAAAACACTTGGTTTTTCCACATGAATTTTTTTTTATTATCTACGACCTAGGTTTCGACTAGCAAATTCGTCATCAGCTGATAATGACTTTGCAAGTCGAAACCTAGGTCGTAAATAATAAAACATTTTTCATGAGGAAAAACCAAGTGTTTTCATCTTCATTAATAATCGCTTCCACAAAGTACCGCCCGAAAATACCCAATTTACAATATCAGCTTTGGAGTAGGACTACGTACTACCCTGCAAGCCTTCGCAAGGGCATCCGACGTGGGTGAGCCATCTTCAGGCTTGCATTTCCACTTGCATATATTAGATATAATTCACAATGAAAGAAAGTATATACATAAAAAGCATCAATGGCAAAAAGTACATGTCATGTTGGAACAAAGTCAATTAACATATAATTATTTTTAAAGCATGCAAGATAAATAAAAATATATATACATGCATAAACTAGCTACCCTAACTGTTGTCATAGAGTCTGTGATCATATTTATTTTGGTCTCTAATTTTATAAGGAAAAAATGGCATTTCACCTGTTCGACAGTCTGTCTCCCT
This sequence comes from Rhinocypha anisoptera, assembly GCA_011762765.2. NCBI lineage: Eukaryota > Metazoa > Arthropoda > Insecta > Odonata > Chlorocyphidae > Rhinocypha > Rhinocypha anisoptera. Next base: position 6,378 of record WURS02001989.1, read on the forward strand.
GATTTTATGTACGTGATCTACCGTAGTATGTCGGCTTTTAATATATTTTTGACTTCTTCGCTGAAGTGATCTTCCTGAAGTTCACACAATAATTTAACCTGTACTTACACCTGTGCTCGGCAAATAATTCCCAACCGAATTTTTCCAATAACTTTGTTATGCTGCTTCTGTTGATCGTAACAACCTTTCACAAATCAAGCAGCTCTACGCTGAACTCAATCTAACTACAACACTAATCCTGTCTCATGAGGGTCCCATTCACTCGAGGCACATTAGAGAGGAGGCCTAACTAATGAAAAATAACAGCGCTCTTTTACCGTCTCATTACATTTCCCTAGCATCCTTCTTATGAATCCTAACTTTTTATTTGCTATTTCACAAATTTTTCGAACATGCTTTCCCCACGACGAATCTTTAGTTATCGTAATACCTAAATATTTCGTGTACTCTACGATAGTAGAATTTGTTTCTTTAACGCTGGAAAAGTACTCTGGCGTACTGACTTCCTCCAAAAGTTCATCATTATGCACTTTTTAAAATTTAATTCTCCCATATCCCACACCAGTTTTGAATCGAATTTAGGTCCTTCGACGATGAGTCCCTATCTGCCTCACTAGCGATGTCCCTGTATAGCACTGCATCATCAGCAAAGTGGCGCAGTTTACTGTTGAATCATTCTTAATGCATAAAATAAACAGAAAGGGACCGATAAAGCTTCCTTGAAGGACACCAAAGGAGAAGCTTAATCTTTCGGATGACTCCATTGGATTCATATAAAAACAAGAATTTTAGGAGTTGAAAATTGAAAATCTTATCAACAATCTTAATATATTTTTCACTGTGTACTGCTTTTCAATGGCAGTTCTCTATAGCAGCAATGACCAGTTCAAAAAGTCATTGCTGGCAAATAAGAAATGAGTTTCCTACATAGGATTCGTCGTTAGGGCACTGTAGGAGTTTATGCCATACAGAGCAACGTTGCTTTTGTATTATGGTAAACTTTTCCTTAATCTTGCTTAGTTTTCATATCATCAGGTTAAAGTTCAAAGAAGATATCGTTGTTTTGCTTTTTGTTTTTATAATACTTAGCTCAGTACATGGTTTTGGCGGGGATAGTGCAGGCATTCCCCCAATTCAAACAGCAGACGTTTCTGCCGCATCTCCCAACTCAAAGTAGTCATTAAGTTGAAAACTGGTGTTGACGAGGAATGTATCTCTAGTCCAAATAAAATGCCTGCTCTACGACAATTATCCAATTCAATATTTATTGACGTGTTTTATTTTTTAAGTAGTTTATTTTAGGAAAATTATTAATTCTTTTTCGCTATCGGCATTTCTCCTTAAACTTTTGCTATATTTCACTCCCTCATCATTGAATGCTGTGGGATGGGATCAAAACCGATCGTTGCAAACCTGGAAACTGCACTCATTAAAATCGCGACCACGCTCTCCGAAATCTTGAAAACAGAATCAATCAAAATTTATGCCGCGGAGAACCGGTTTATTCGTTCGCAGTCCTAATCAATTTCGCCTTTGTTTGGAATTTTTGATTGATGCTCGAGTGTTCTGCCGCGAAATTCGTCACTTTCCAGTCGAATGTTGCTCTCTCCTCTCCATTAATCACTTTGTTCAGTTTAAGAGTAACATTTGCGTCCATGTTTAAAATTTATTGATCAGCTCAATTTAAGTTTACAACGATGAAAATGTATATCAAGGCTTTTGGGTTTGTTAATTCATTTAATGTGCAGTCCATGACTACTAGAACGGCTTCCATTGATAAAGACAGTCTTACAATTATAATCAACGCATCTGCTGCTCTTTGTCAATTGAATCTCATCATTAAATTTACCATCACAAAATTCAAGCTAACCTCATTTAATTCGTGAACATTTGTGATCTATGTTCAATATTTTGTTGCTGCAAACAGAGTATTTATAACCGATCTTTACCGAAAGCAGATGAAAGTGTCCTCTTTATGTGAGGTTAATCGTTTACGTGGAGCATGTTATACAGGTCGATGAAGGCAGGAGAGAACATTCATAAGATAAGTCGCACACCTATTACACTGTAGATCTCAGGGGACTGATCGCCTACTCCTTGCAGGTAGATGTTTGAAAGTTACTTTATGCTTGTTTGAAATAAGGTCTCATGATGATGATTTAAAATATGTTCTCTGATAGACTCCTAAATAATTTTATTTGATCTTCGATTATGAACTGTGGATTCTCATGTAAACGCAAAATGTGTAGGAGCTCTCGGTACTAATTTCCCAGGCATTGTAAGTCATGAAATACGAGAAATGGTTAAGGCCGAGACTTTGTGGAAATCCATGTTGATAACAAGAGAAATAAAACTTTCGTGTGGAACGCAAAGTTTTATTTCTGTTGTTATCATTGTAATTCATACCAATTTATAAAGATGTCCACCAATTAAAAAGTCATGGAAGACGTTTGAATCGAAAACTATGAAGCTATGAAGGGTGAAGATACGAAACGATAGCTCGCGAAGCTGCTATACGAATGTGTTTGATAGCCCTTGATGATGGTGTTTTATTCCTTTTTTCTTTCCCGTATTGAAAAAAGCTATTAAAAATAGAATTAGGTATTGTTTTTTCCTAAAACCATTAGAAGTATATGGCCTTAGCAATTAACGTTTAAATTGATTTGATGGATGAAAATGACCTTCGTGCTTGCTCCTGGAGTGTGTGGACATTCAGACGTACAGTTTACGACGTCAGTTCCTCTCTTTGCAGCGAATCAGTTTTCTCAGGATCATTTGGTATAAATAAAAGTACTCTCTATGATTTAGCAAGGTATGTTCTGTGTGTGAATGCTCTCCCCGCGAGATTACATTATATCTTGTACTCATAAAGTTACTGCGATTCACGCGGAGTCATCTACAGATAACGGATTCGGTTTCATCATCTTTTCCTACGAGAGGTATCTGGGTAGGATTGAATGATTATATCCCAAACGATATATAATAAATTGTCATTATTGATTTGTTAAATTTCACCAATGAGGTGACTAGTTCAGAAAGTAAGAGAGGTGTCCGAGTTTTGTACGCCGCCTTTATAATTGAACCTTGACCTTCGACTGTCACTTATAAAGCCATGTGAATACGTCACGCTGTCTTTTCCTTTTTTGAAATTCGTAATGGGGACATTATTTCACATTTGCTGCCATTTTTTTTAATTGCGGAAGTACCAGTCTTGGAAATTTTCACGAAAGTTTTCTAATTGGACGGATGTCACAGCCGTATGGAGAAAGAAAAAAAATTCGATGGTCATACGATATTAAATTCGGTATTCGTTTTTGTTTAAAATTATTATCAACTACTACTAACTCTACATTATGTGTTCACAATCTCACTTAACCAGTGGATTATTAAAATTTCTAGTCTTTAACCTGAGGCACTAAATCTTCCAACTAATACTATCCACACAAAAACCGTACGGATAACGTACCTCATCACGGGCTAGATTTAAGACATTTTACCGTATTCATGGAGAAAATACGTATGAGAAGTGAATGAATGCTGCGGTGAATCAATTAAAAAAATAATAGAATGAGGACGTGACTGTAACCCATGGAAAAGGAGGTTGTGTCGATATTCACCGAAAGCTTTTAAAATGTTTGATCTTCAGGGTGTGGTAATTTTTATATTTTAATTCACGCGGAGACTTCCTTGAGTGGAAACAAAAGTTTCTGAGCTCGAACAGAGTAAACAGGAGATTTTATAATAAAATTAAGCGTATGAAAATTCGAGAGATTTAACCTCTCATGGGATCTACGATGGAATACGTGAGTAGGTAACATCAGCTGTTTGCGCAACCTGCACTTACTGAATGAGGAAACCTCGCATTAATTTTGAGGATTACTCCGGATAAAGTTCTTTAAAAGGGTCTGGAGATGTTAATGGTTTGAGTGGTGATCATTCCTTCATCCGCCTCTAATAATATTGCACTGGCACTATGGTTATCAAAGTGACAGTGTAATACATTGAGATTTACTCTTGGAAATTGGCAGGGGGATCTTGTAAAAATATATCATATTATGGGCTTAAGTTAATAAATTTTTAAGTAGAGGTGTTTAATGCTTGAACATGAGGTATTCACGATGATTGCGATCGAACCCCAGCGATTACCATTACATGTCATTTATATACGTATTGGTTAACTCAGTGGCGAGGCACAAATGTAAAAGCAATATATTTCGGTTTTAATACGTTTTCTATAATATTTTTAATGTTTCACCATATAATCCTGGCGTTAGTTAAGATGATGAAATCACTCTGTGTTACTATATAATTTTCAGCAACTGTCTGGTCGCAGTCTGCTACCGTAAAAATGTCTTGTTAATGGGGTAACGAGTTCCTATCTCGCATTTTGCTTGTTAACAACTAACTTGTTTTTGTGTTACTCAAGAGAACGGGCTCCGGGGCTTTCGACTATTTCATAGATTCTTAATTTAGGAATTCTATATATGTCACCAAAAGCGTTCTCTTTTCTCTATCCAAGGAAAGAGTGATTTAAATATTATTTTTGAACCCCTGTGGTTCTCAATCATAGATAGAAGATGGTCATGTCGTCACTAACGATTCTCAGCCAAATCGAAGGCGTTACTACAATGGTAAGCAATAAAATGTTTTCAGAGAGATTCCCACGCTCCACGCTTAGTTCGTCAGGTATTAGTCAGTTGGGCCATTTTTCTCATTTATTCCGAGTAAAAATTCATAAATAGTTTAAGAAAGGGCGGAATGTGAAAAAAAATTGATAGCAGCTTCGACCATCTGAAAACAAAATACCACTTATCTATGGAAGGCCAAAACTGCAGGAAAACGATAAAATCAGCCTTCGTGCGTTGTAGTTTGTTAAAATACGATAGATCTGGTTTACCCTGTCAGATGTGGATACAATAAAATAACTTTTTTGGACCTAGGATGTTAAGAGGACGTTTTGCAGTATCTTGTTTGCAGATAAGGTGCATAATTTTTGCCGAAAGAGGTATAAAACCCTATCCAACCCCGCCTTATTCTACGACTTATTGTGCTGAAAAAGCTCGTGGTTGACTTCCACCCCCCCCCCCCACAAACCTATCCAATATCATCCAAATATTAACGATATGAGAGTGGTAGAAAGACAGTTTTGGAGTGTCATCATTAGTATCATCGGAAGATTGGTTGACTACAGCTTCCATCCTATCTTATCCAGTGTTTACTCTCTTCCTAGTTGGGAGTTATTTCTAACGTCTTCTATTGCACTTTCTAACGTTCTAACGACTTCTATTGCAACAGAGTTGGGAGAACCTAGCAAGGGGTCCGTTGGCCTTCATCGATGGATCTTCTATTCTAGTGTATTTTTCCTTTAATTTCTACTCTCATTCTAATTTTTATTCTATCTAGCATAACCTTTGGAGTAAGAAAAGCAAATCGTTGACATTTCCCGAGAAATAGGAAGACTAAGTTGAATATCAAAGTAGAGCGCGAGCTTGAAATGGTGAAAAATTTCAGTCTTTTTTGACGTATTTCGTAAATAGAGAATGGACATACTGGTAAGGGTATTCCGAGAGTAATTGGGTTAAAAATGAATGTTTACAAGGAGAAGGGATTTAATGAAAGGGACCTAAATTAAATACATAAAGGTCTGGGAGAAAAGCATGGGGTGGGATTTTGCGTTGAATGTTTCCAAAACTCGGCTCTCGAAAAAAAGAAGACGAGCGATTTAGATTTGAGATGCAGTTGCGAGTAAGGAAGGGGAACAAGGGAGGAAGGCGGTCAGGAAAACAAATGCTGGGAATGACGACGAGAGAAAGTTGTCGTGGTGATTTTCAAGAAGAAAAGAAAGGGATACTTAGATGGGGGTGAAAGTGTCTGAAAAGGGATACCTAAGAGGAAGTGGAATATTGAAGGTGGAGCAGAATACGTTATGTAATTTTAATCATATTATAAATCATCAGAGACTGATATACATCTGTATGTATGTGTACATGTAATACTTATGCATATGCACCTTCCGCGCGCACAGCTACACGTGTGACCACATGACGCAAATGTTCAAACTTATTTGTTATATAATTTATAAAGGCATGCACATAAACGCACACCATTTATACGTTTGTGCCCACGTGTAGGGTTTGTCTTTTTTGTGTGCACGGGTTTAGGGAGACCGTTCGTTTGGCTGTTGCAGGATGTAAGGGTTGTTTAAACGGGGCGGAGGTGGGGAGATGGGAGGGGTGGGAGAGGGGTTAGCAGCTAAAGCGAAGTGGAGGGTTGTGGTCTTCCTCATGATAAGCGGACAGGGGCCTAGAAGTTGGGAGAGGGGTTATGGAAAGTTTGTTCGTTCATTAGATTGGACTCCTGGTGCACAATTTCCAATTGTTCCAAGATGTCCAGTCTA
>WURS02002009.1:0-12773 GCA_011762765.2 Rhinocypha anisoptera
CACAGGGGTGGCGACGAAAAACACAGGACACAGAGAAAAATAACACTCACAAGTTTTTTCCAATAATTTCGACCGCTGATCAGTTCTCTCAGATTGATAAAGGGGCAAGGAGCCTCGAAATATTTCCGAAATGTAAGTCTCTCTTTTTATTGTTTCTGTGTGTGAATGTCTATAAGTGTGTGCGTGTGTTCGTTACATATATATATATATATAATTATGTGTGTGTGTGCGTATATCCCTCGTTCATTCGCCCTTCCATTTTTGCCTCCAGGTAAAGAGTGAACAGTACTCTCTCTCTCTCTCTCTTGCCTTCACGAACGCGACAGGCTAAATTCGAAGAAATAACTAGAGCATCAAAACCGCTTCTCATCGTTCGCATTTTACACCACAATGTACCAACTATTAAAAAAAAATCCTCACCTAAAGCACGCCTTCCATGGAGAATTTCCACTCTTCCCTTCTCTTCTTCCCAACTCCTGACCCATCCCCAGTCGGTATTTATTATAAATTCCAAATTTAAGCAGAAAGGTTGATAAACACGCATCAGGAGTTTTCACAACGTAGTGGAAACGCGGTCATTATCGCTACTTCAATAGAACTTCTGAATATTATTTATCCGAAAGCGGCGTGTCACGAATTTCACAAACAATACGCGAGGGTGACGAATCACTCCAACTCTTTCTATTCTGACGGATTTCGGGAGATTTCGCTGGCGCCGGTGTTGACGCACTCAGAGAGCAAAACTTTAAGAATTGTGATTCCTCACTGTATGTTACGCCGAAAGGAATTTATTGGGAAAATCTGGAGAGAAAAACAGCAGAACGCAGAATTTGCCATGTGATTTATTTGTTAGATAACGCCAAAAATATAAGATTGTGGTCCATTGCGTTGACAGATTGAGAATTGTCCAAAAAATATATCAACTATAAATGTCAGAGTCAATTTAGTTAAGCTCCTTAATTGGTTCTATTTTTTGGTGTCATGTTTGATCTCACTTTTCCTTTTACGTCTAGAAACCTTTGAGGATTATGTGGTGAGCTAGTTGCCCTCTTTTCTGGTAGAGTGTAGGTATGTCATATTTCCCTCTTATTTTTAAACAAATGAATAGGCGAAAATAAAATTATACCCATTGAGACGAAATGGAACAAGTAACCCTGTACCTTACTCTTGTTATTGGGATGTGAGACTTCCGTTTTCTCTGTGGCACCTGAGATACATTTCCTCTTTGACTGCTTCCTAACTAGTTTCAATGAGTCACCAGCGAAGATGGTAACTAATTAAATGCGTTTGGAAATACAGTTCTTCGCAATATCAGATGGAAGCGTCAAAGGAACTTTGAATCGAAAAGGACTATTGAGTAGAAATGTTGGTACACTTTCAAAAAGGCACCCCACTAAGTGGAGCAGCTTATTTTCATTTGAATAAACACAAAGGCTTCAAAAAAAAACCTTGTGACTTCGTCTCGTAGCAGGAAAGCTGCACTGTCAACTTGCTTATGCTCGTTACTGAACAAAATTAAACGATATCAATGGGGGTTCAAGTTCCCGAGGCACGGTATCATGACTGAGGTTATGACGATTGCGCCTGGTCGACTCACATGTTTACGTACGTGCATGAAGTAATAAGTTATCTTCGTAAATTATTCTGATGCATCCAACTAAATTGTGAATTTCGGGAGACATGCATTTTCTAACTGGAGTTTTTAAGTGAAATAAAATGAGCTCCAAGTTCCATTATCCAAAGCAGAGACAGCAGATTTTTATTCTGATAGTTCCAATTTTTGAGAAATGTGAAATTATTCAACCCCCTGAGGGCCCTAAGGAATGAGACATTAAATTTTTGAACAACACTGCTCAGTTTCGGCGCATCCCACAAGAATTTTCAACGCGAACTCCGTCGAAAGGAATTCGAGCAACTCGAGGTATTGAGTCCCTTGATACCTTGCTGATATTACACGGATTCCGGCAGGGTGGGTGGCAGGGGAGATCCCTCCCCCACCCCCTCATAATGTTTCGCGAAGGCTGAAAAAAATACAAATGTTCGAGTAATGTGGAACTGAGATATTCAATGGAGTTAATTTCAACCCACCTTAAATTCTCCAACTCGAAATAGATAAAAAAAAAAATGAAACCCGACATGAGTAGGGGGACGGACAAAAAACATTAAGCATTAAGCGAGGCTGGAAGATATGCCAAAATACGTATTTGTGTACAAAAAGTGAAATAGGGGACATCAATAGTTCCAATGAGAAAAAATTATGCATAGAGAATTAAAACATACTGAGATAATAATAATTGTGGCAATTGGATAAGGTTGATTTTGAATACTAACATAATAACAAAAAAAAATCATCCATAGAAGATGGGTTGGTGATGTAAGTATTGTATTCGTTAGAAAGTAGCACAAAATTCACTTTCAACCGTTATACAAAAGCGCGAAAGAAGAAGAATAAGTGTAAATAATAAAAGTGACATTTAAATCAACAAACTTTTAATAGCTGATAATTCAAAAATGTACAATGATTTTTGCGAATGATTATTATGTGTTTATTATTTTAGACTTTCTGGTCTCACAAGATTTAGTTTTATTATTTGCATGAAATAGATCCTTATTCGTATGTCTCGGTCTCTGTGCAGTATACCTGAAGATCATTACTAGTGCTCCAAATATAAACATTATAAAAACCTTTCGGTTTTATTGTGCAGCCATTGCTTGCTTTTATCATAACTTACAAATAGAGAGATCAGAATATGTAACTGAACCCTAATTATATAACTTGTTATGAATCAAAATTAATTCGTAAACAGAGAAAACTAAATAGAAACTAATACAGTGATACCTAGGTTCAGCGATGGCCTTAGTTAACGACGTACTTGGTTAACGTCGAGTTCTGTGAGCAGAATATTTATTGGGTAATGACGTGGGAATTGGCTTAAGCCGCCTCGTCGATTGGTGGCGGATGTCAATTAAACATGACCCCATGATCAGGAAAATACCCAATTATAGGTAAATATGGCCAATAGTTAGTAGAAAATCGCATTTAAATTTTGTTATTATTGTTAAATTGGTATTATTACCTATAAAGCTGCGAAGAGCTCTTTTTTCCCGCATCAGAAAAATTTTCACTTTCCACCAGATGACGGAATATGATATATTATATATATGTAGCCTGGTACCGTTTTGGTCCGAATATGGCGTGTTATTTTTTCACCAATACCAAGCTTTGATCATCATATTCGAAATGCATTACGGTCGTGGGGGGGAGCCGGAAAGAATTAATCGATTACCATCATTATACTTGTGGGAAAACATGCTCCTTGGATAATGGCGGTTTTGGTTAAGGACGATAGTCCTCGAACGGATTGCCGTTGTTAACCAATGTACTACTGTATTAAATGTCGGATGTACTACTGTAACTGTATTGTGTAAAAACCAATGTACTACTGTAACTGTATTGTGGGACATCAGTTCTGATATAGTATAAATCGGATAAATATTTCTTATACTGTAATCCTTATTGAATTTTTTGAGAGCGATTCCAACCCAAAGTTTTACAATATTTAAGATTCCAGTTAGAGTTAAGGTCACAGGGTCGAAGGCGAAGTATTCGTTTTTGTATAATTCCGCGGATAAAAGTAAAACATTTTAGTTCGTCGGAAGAGGCGTTGTAATATTCCCGCTCTCTCCCCATACATTTCACTTCAGGACTTCCTCTCCAAACTATACTCGTGTTCTTTTACCTGCAATGGAGAACATCGTCCCAGCAACGAAGATCTAAATACCCCCCCACCTTTAACAAATACCATTAGCATGACACTCTCCACTGTTTCCCATTCCGGGCTGCAATACGTAAAACTCTTTCCTCTACCCAATACTTCTCACTACCCTAATCATTCCCCCCCCCCAACTATTCACTCCGGATGTGTGTATTTATATTGTGCTAATGTTTTGATTTTCCATTTGATGATGCGTGCTATGGCGAAACCGCGGTCGTGTCGAATAAGACTTAATGTGTAATTACAGAGTTTTTGTGCACCTCTGCTCCTACCCCCTAATGTCAGTGATTTGTTTTCAGATACATTTAAGAAATCGGGGCCAAGAAATTACAATGTAAATGTGGTATATAATATTATGATTTTCAAAATCCGTGAAAGAAATGTTACTACCGTCAAAGTCAACATTAAGCAATGTAGTCCATTATACGAGTCGTTGGTTGAAATTAAAATGTATTTACTTTTTAAATGGTCTTTTTTTACTATTTTGAAGTAATTTTGTTGTTAATGAACCGTGTTTACTTTAAATTACACTCCTTCTTAGCTTTTAAGAGCTAAGACAATTATAAAATTGCAATCACGCAATCACATAAGTAATATATAAGAGCAATACTTAGGTCACATAACATTTTTCATTCTACTGAAATCATTACGCGCCATAACAGGTACAACCAGAAAGTGTAAGTGAAGGCAATGCTTAATACACCTCCTAGAATATTTAATAAATTGACATGTAGCCGGGCAATCTGTATATTCCTTAACGTCAAAGTTGCGTAACTCACTATCCGAACAGTAACACACTTTTTTAGGAGCAGTTTGACATGAAATGAACACATTTTAGATAAGGATAATTTTAACATTACGTAATACATTACAGACGATTGGGGTTCATTTGAAAAGACGCTAGTCAAATAATGAAGTATATACGAACCTAATTGACGTCAAGAAAAGGGATTCAATCCGATTCGATTACGAAAAAAACACTAACATTGATTGGTGCTAGAGACAATTTGCCTTATTTAATTATTGTCATCCAATTTTCCAGTGTGGTAAAATCCGAAAAATAAAAATAAAAATGATAACTTGAGATTTAGAAACCTTTATGAACGTTAGCCATGCTCATTGGACATAGCTTAACATATTTCGAAATGAGAAGTATAAAAAGTTATCGAAAATATATCGAATCAATCACTGGATGCTTACAATTAGTCATAGTGACGACGGTTCTTCCTTTCTCGAGTAGAATTGTTTGGTTTAAATTTCCAGTTTTGGAGAATACAGAAGTTAGGCCAAACTAACTGGGGAATTATCGAAGACACACTCTATTGTGGCAGATTAGACATTCCAAATAAAATAGGAGAAGTTTATTCCTTCCCTTATAGTGGGTGAAATTCCTAGTTTCCTGAAAAATTCGAATTAAAAAAAATATTTGACGATAATTTCATCGAGTAGCAGTTTCAGTTTAGTTTTTGGTTTATTTGTTGAAGTAGTAAATAAAATATCAAGTTATATCGTATATTATGGAACACTTTCACAATGTCTCACATGACTACACTTTTCTGGCAAACAGCATGAAGTGCGCAAAGACCGTTGCCATGAAAGAGATTATGATTTGATACGAATCAGTAGAGCTTCTTGAAGCAAGATCTCCCTGTTTCAGTCATTTGAACTTGACTGCTATCACTATTGTCTCTCACATGGAACAGACCTGTCACAAAAAGATATGAATGGGTCGAAGAGAACCGACCGGGTGTCATTGCTGTAATTCCACGGTCTATAATTATACGTGACTCTTGATCTTCCGACTCTCACTCCTCCAACAGCAATAACTTCCAGTACCCTCTGACCCCATGAAGATTGTAACTACTCCCGATGCCCTCCGTAACAAGCAAGAAATGCTACCTTGAAGGTCAACATCTCGCTTTGGAAGCATTCATGAATGAATGGATATGCGTTAGGTCACTAATATCATTTTATGTGCAGTGATATTAACTGAATAACAAACAGAGACGAAAAATAATCCATAAACGAATGAGAATTCATCAATTTGATTTTGACGGATTTTGAATCTCCATCAACAATTTTTTCATTAAAACCATATTTTGTCATTTGCATCAATTATAAATAATAACAAATAATTCAAGCACAGTTGGAATAGAAAACAGTTGTCCCAATTTATTTTAATATCTGTATAATAATGCTAGTAATGCGGTATGCCTTCTGGATCCAATAGTTCTAAAATCATACCCGTGATATCTATTAGTGTTATTTAGATATTTATCTTGTGACCTAATTTTTCTGATGAAGAAATTTTCCACAGTTTACTTTCCTTTGTTATTGACTTTCGTTTGGACTAAGGATAACATAAATGAGAGATCCAGGTTAGAATGGAAAAGCAACATCCCTTTCCTTACGACGAGAGAACCTTAGGAACTGTCTTGGCACAGAATTTTATCACGTTGAGATCTTAGCATCAAATAATTCATGTAATATCCTTGACAATGTTTGCTGATTAAACAATTATAACATTCCACAGCCCGTCTATATTATCCCGTCATTTTTTCCTATAAAACAACCACTCATCAAACTTTTGAAAATATTTTTTCAGTGCTTTCTCCAATTTTACTAAAAATTTCAAATTGAATTGATGTTCAACTTCAAATGTTATCATCATTCCGGCACACAACGGAAAATACAATTGAACTAAATTATAACTGACAAATTAATAGGTGCATCCAATTGTAGTTTATCACACGGATTTAAGAACCTTCAAGGTCACCATAAATGCACTTATAATAGGTTTTTACTACTTCGTGTACGAGGTAGAATTACTGTCTGACAGGCCTTATATTAAAGGTCATCTTTCTGGCTCAGTTTTTGCGAATTATCCAAATTAAATTCGAAGATTTTTAATTAAAATTTTTCCATATTTCCATATAAATAACTCTTAAGAAAGTTATTGTAAACCCACATAAATTTACCTCATTAAGAACAACATGTAACACTTCGAATGGGAAGTCTCATTTTTTTAAATTATACTGTTGCCTACTGTCAACAAATTTTTGATATTGAATCTAATCAAGAAGAAGCAGTGGTCAATAAATTGGCGGACATAGAAGAAAATAGCTGTTATAAGCATTTTTCGTTAATTCGCTTTCATAAGGATTAAACAGAAATAATTTAAATAAAAGGAAGGAAAATTTACCATTTACCACCGAGTGGTTTACATTTCTTAAAATGGTAATACGAAAATGATGCAAATCAATTATAAACAGACCAGGAGCAGGTCAGAAATAAGCCAACAACATATGGACTTATGAGATGTTAAGAGAATGAGATAATGTTCGGTTGTTATATCAAATACTTTATGTTCTTTATTCTAACTGCACATTCGACTCCTGACCATCGAAAATAGCCATCTCTTTTTCTATTTACTCTATCATAAAAACAATTAAAAGACTTTTTTGAGTTAAAATCTTAGTCCAAAATATTCTAACTTATTCAGCTTTTACGATAAAATAAATGAATACCTGAAAGACATATATTCTGCTCCCATTCACGCTAATACACAGTATATATCACTTCCAATTATATCTAAGCCGCAGTTTTGTCTGGTCAGTCCTATTCATACTGGGAGGAAGAGTATACAAGGATAGGAATGGAAGGATAAAAGGATGTTCAAGCTCATAATAGTCTCCAAAAATATGTTTCAACTAATAGTTGAACCCTGATAATGGATAACTATACTCAAAGCTTATTTCTTAGCCAGTATAAGTACACTGTTTGGTCGCTGAAAAAATCTTATAGGGTTGATCATTTGTGCTGCCTAATGCAATGAAAGGATTTTGTAAAATACGAGGATGCAAGTAAAGTTTAAACCCGAATTCACCAGATGTCGACTAAAGATAAACTTTAATTTAACAGTAAACGAAACCCCAATTTCTTTGACTGTTAAATTCAAGTTTTCTCTCAGAAGTTCCGTGCCTTCAATGAAGAGTTCGCGTGAATAGTGGATGTTAGGGTTACACCATGTCACTGAGATTAAAATGGGAACACTCCATGAGACATTTGATCGAGGTTTCTCCATTATAGTGAATCGAAAAACTTCCAGCGTAAATTTTGGACGGAAGGAGAGTTCTCATCCTTTCCGACCAGAGAAAATTTGACGTAATCAGAGGAGAACCCCTCCCACCAGAATTAGAGTCCCTCTAGCATCTTTGTTGAATTTATTCCGCTTTACCTTAAAGATAGTCCTAGTGGAATGAGGATCAATTAACTTCGTTAGTGACAATTAAATGGGTGGAAAAGGTGATCTTTTTTACAAAGAAAATTCAGTTACCAAAGATACGACCTATTTCTTCAATGAGTGGGCGTTCCGAGGGACTTGAGAGCAGTGACAGATTCAGGTGACAAAGATGCAAAATAAAAAGGCATCACGGTTTTGTTTCGGCAAGCAAAGAAACGGTTTTAAAATTATGATACAGTGAATGTGAGGGCGAATGAGTCTTAATGAGGTTGATTCGCAACCAGGTGAATCAAAAGCGCAGAGATATTTTAATATCCTTGCACGTGAGTGAAACAAACACTGCTATACCATACAAAATTCCTATGCTGTCATAAAGATAACGTTTCATAGTAAATTTCAATAAAGTTGCATAGTAGTCATTGAAAAGTGTTTTAATAAATACTTTTCTCAGCCTGAAAGTTAAGTCAAAATAAAGAATATGCTTCAAATATAAATGAATTTATAAAAATTTTAAATCCTTAGTAACTACATAAATATTTATATTTAAAGTTATATTAGAACATTCCATCATTTTACCTTAATATTCTCTTTTGTTTTGAAATTATTATTTTTTTTAACTCTTCAACGCTGAAATGAGGCCACGTTAAGAGCATATGAACGGAAATAGTCTTCGGTGAGGTTTCCTATGGTATTTGGTTCATAGTTTTATTTTTACTGCTTTGGTAAGTCCCTGATTTTCATTTGCTTCGCTTTTCTCATTTAAGTTTTTACTTTTTCAATAGATATTCCACTTTAATTTGAAATATCCGAGTATTTCAATGAAACTATGTCGCCAAATCGTCGACCGACTACAACGCCATTTTCTTGACACTAACTCATTTCTTCTGCTACAATTGCAGAAAATCGCTCTTTTCTCTCAAACTAACACACTATGGTGCATTTATACTGTTACCATCTTATATCTCTTCAAAATTAGCATATTATATCAGTTTTTTGAAAAAAACATTACTCTGCGATATGAAGACAGCTTTTTCTTAGTTGACGCCCATTCTCCCCATTAAGCCCAAGTAATTTGAAGTGCGATTTATGGAAAAAGCAGCACACACAATGAGGGTTTTCCGTTTACAAATTTAGATAGAGGACACAATTTCCTACGAGTAACAAAAATATGAACAAAATGACAAAACTTTCATTTTGCGATTAAAACTCCTTAATGTGTTCAGACGTGTTATTTTCGACCCAGATCTCCAAGTTCACCTTTTGAGGTCTCTACTAATGGAAGACTATCCGATATTATTGCAGAAACGCAATTATCTTCCAAAAGCGTTTCGAGTCTCCTAAAAGCTTCGCAGTTAGTGGTCAATCTTTTTCGGACTTTGCACCATATCGCCCATGCATTAGATTGAAATTTGTTAAGTTAGAGCGTTAGACTGCCGTATAGACTGCGTTCCCTTTTCCTTCCCTCCCAACTTTGTTTTTAGCTCAGCTGACAGGGTGGAATTCTTACTGGGACTTGAGGAGACTTCTACTTCCGCACTAGCAGGCAAGGCACCGGGCATGTGTTCGTGATCTCACCAAGTCCCCACTGACTATCCTCTACCATCGCATTTTCTTTGAAATTTCATTGTATTCTAGCTTTTAAGCTACATCGCCTAATTACAAGTTATCAGAATCCCTCGGGGGTAATATTTTCTCATAACTATTATAATTTTTTTTTCAATCGCCTACAAACAGCACTAATAGGCCAATTACAGCGGGCACTTTAACAGTTTTTTTATTAACAAGGACGAAACACATGCAGGCATGCCCTAGGTGGAGATTGAAAAATCCACCTAGTCGGGATTCGAACCCGCGACCTCCAGGTTGGCAGCCGAGGACGCTAACCCCACCGCACCCGAGGCCGGCGGTGGAGTTATTATTTCCATGTAACAAATATTCTCAAGAATTTTACATCTCTTTAAAGAAGTATCACTAATTTACTAAACAGTACTACGTAGTCAAGTGCTGTATATATTTGCGACTTTTTAAAAATTTTTGAACTATTATTTGACTTCCTAAATGACTCACTTATTGAACTAGGATAGAAATATAACTAAAACTGACACACAAGGACGTTTATAACCCTTTACGCTCTTTTTTAATTTGAAACAAGAAAGTGTTTTTTTCAAAATTCTCATTTTGTATAACAAACAATTTTAAAATCCATAATTTCATGGGGAGAGTATGGCCAAGCAGACTCCGTTCTTTAATCCGCATGTTGGATGTTGGATTCATTCACGTTTACCTAATCGCGCTGAAGTTGTAAAACATTTGTTTATGTCGATAGTATCGCGATCTTTTACGAAAATGTGACAGGTTTATTGGAACACCTTGCACAAATATTAGTCACAACAACGATTAATGCCGACCAGGTTCGCCTGTGGGTAGCGCGCTCGCCGGCTAACCCAAAGGTCTAGGGTTCGTTTCCTGCCGAGGGAATGAGTGTTGTTTATAAAATTGGGTTTTTATGTGATGTTTGACGTATTAAATGGCCATAGCCGCCGATGCTCGTCATAAAACAAAATACTACTAATGCAACAACATATGTTAATACAGTAAAACTTGGATAATTTGAACTTCAAACAAGCATTAAAATTTAGAATCAAAGGAATAAGTTGAAAAAATACTCTAACTCCATGATTTAACAAAAAATTCATTGTTTAGGCATTATTAGGAGATATATATCTTATATCACATTCAATATTTGTCAAAAATATACAAAACATTAATCTGCGAAGTGGCTATATTTTGGACAGAAGCACTAACATTGACAGAGAGTATTGAAATTATGCTAGAAGTATTTGAAACAGAAGTACTAAGAAGGATATAATACCCCTGATTAGAATGCACGTGGAGGCGAACATGTAATAATGAGCAGCGTCAATTATTCGCTGAGGTATGTGTATTCAATTGCTTAAAAACCAGGAGACTAAAGTGGGCGGGACATGTATAGAGAATGGACGACAACAAGAGGACAAGAAAGTCTTCAACGCGAAAACGGAAGGAAATAGACCATTGGAAAAACCCAGGAAAAGATGAGCCAAGAAGCAGGAGAGTGATGCAAGGGACAGTGGAAGGGTGATGCAATGAATAGAAAAAATTGAAGGTGAAATCTGGATGCAGCCAAGGTCTGAACTAGGCTCTAGTGCCAAGGATAGTTTCTGAAAGGATCAGGGATCATGGCTTACTTGATTCTCGCTCATAGTATATGGAACTACATGATTTTGTGACGCGAAAATAGAATCGCTTGCGTCGTTTTAATTTTGAATAATAATCTGTGTTGATGGACATGATTGCATTGCCTACGGTGTATTGTTACTCTTTCCTGATCTCCTTGAGGAAGCAAACCCAAGCCCACAATAATGTCTACTTTGTAAACTATCGTGCTCAACTCAAAATTGTTTATATAAATAGAATGTGTTTTTATGAGACAGTACACTTCATAACGACGTTTAAACGTCGTGGAAAGATATGTCGTGCTATCAATAAAAACAGTGAATATCATGCTACGTTTATTTTTATTTCAATATTTTATTTCGAATTGACCAATGTAAAATTCGACTCACTCATGATTTTTTTAACAATCTTTACATAAAAAATTCTAGGAACCAGAAAAAATTCAAATTAAAGACAAATTCAAATAGCAGAAGTTTGCATCATCCAAGTTCAACTGTACACGTTACGGACTAATATTAGCCGATAGCCTCCGTGAGATTAGTATTCCATTCACGGAGAAAAACATGAATGTAAGAGAATTAAACAAAAAATTTAGAAAAAGGCACAAATTGATCTAAATGTACATGAAAAAGCAGAATATTTCTCTTATATCTCTCTCTATAAGAAATAGGAGGCAGAAAGAGAAAGAGTGGTGGAAAGATCATAGGAGGAGTGTAGAAGGAAGGAAGGGTAAGGAACCCTGCGTATTACGTCCCTCTGGGGAATATAAGGCAAAAATGAAATAAAACAATCGGAAGAGCGAGCCCAAGCGGAAGGAGGCAATGCGAAGATGTAGGATACGTAAACAAGGGCATGAGAAGAGTATGTAATGGAAAACATTCCAAGAGAGTGAGGACAGACTGGGAGGAGGAAGAGGAGGGTGGGAGGGAGAGACAGGTAGTGAAGAAGGTACATGTGGAGGAATTGATAAAGACGAGAAAGTCACCGGAATGGGGTCGGAGGGTCCAGGGACGGTGGAAAGAGGAGGGAGGGCGTATGCGATGCGGGAAAGAAGATGGGGGTCGGAGGAGTAGGAATAAGGAAGGAAGAGAGAAGGACTTCCGCCCGGTAAACTGGTTGCTTTCATTTGGCCGGAGATGAGTCTAAGGGAAGGAAGGGATGCTGGATCTGGTAGAGAGGAGGGGAGGGTAGAGAAAGAAGGAAGAGATGCCGAGTGCAGTGGTGGGAGGGGTTGGATGGAAGAAGGAGAGAGAGAAAAAAGGTACTGGGATAGAGAAGGGCGTGCGGGCGACGGGGTGACGGTGGTATAAGTTGCCCACTCCCAAGTCCGGGAGTGCGGGTGGGGTCGGAGGAGGAAGAGGGCACGGAGAGTTGTAGCGTCAGAGTCGGTCCGCTTATTGAAATTCCAGGGCGGAGGGCGGCGTGGGAGGGCGGGAAATATGGAGTTTGTGGATGGGTGACCCTTTCTTTCTGCATGCGGTTTCCAAGGAAGGTATGGTGTGCCCAAAAGATCACTCTAAGACTGGGTTTTAGCTGAA
>WURS02002020.1:0-29082 GCA_011762765.2 Rhinocypha anisoptera
GTTGTGATTCAAATTCTTAACCGATTCGAATCTAACTTTCACTGTGGTGAATCGAATTCTTAACCGATTCGAATCTAGCTTTCACTGTGGTGAATCGAATTCTTAACCGATTCGAATCTAACTTTCACTGTGGTGAATCGAATTTTTTTTTACAAAAGGCAGACGGCGCTTTAGCGCCGGCCCTCTTGTAAATTTTTTTATTAGGTAATTATCCAAAAAATGTGAATCAAGCTATTTTAAAATTCTTTCATGTAAAGTAATATAAAATTTTAATATATATATATATATATATTTAATATGTCAAAAATTACTATTCTTACCTAATGTTGTTAATGTTACCTTTCGAAACTTGATGAAGAAACTAAAGTAATTAAGTTTGCCAAAAAGTGTCAAAAATTATTTTATAAATTTTTGGCCATTTTTAATATAAAAATAATTTATTTAATTTTTATTATTACAAATATGTAGTTTGGCAATGAAATTAATTTCAAAATGTACCTATTTTGTAGGGAAAAGTTTTTAATTAGCAAAATTATTAATTAAATAAAAAAAAGAGAAACGTGATATATAATTTTTGATGACTTTGCATTATCGCAATCAAATAATTTCTTTTGCAATATTAATTAATAATATTATTATGCTGAATATTTTAATAGTAGAAAAATTAATAAGTAAAATAGATAAAAAAACATTAAAAGTTATTCACAGAGAGAGAGAGAGAGAGAGTGAGAAAGAGAGAGAGATTGGGAGAGAGAAAGTGAGAGTGAGTGAAAGAGATAGAGAGAGAGAGAGAAAGTGAGAGAGGAAGTAAGAAAGAAAGTGAGAGATGGAGTGAGAGAGAGTGAGAGTGAGAGAGAGAGAGAGTGAGAGTGAAAGAGGAAAAATCGGAAATGGCTACTCAATCTATATACAAAAAAAAGAAGAATGTCAAATAAAAAACATCCAAAATTTAAACATCACATTACATGTCAAAATATGTATTTTTTAAAAACAAATATATATATATTTACACAAAGGTCACTTTGACAGGACAAAAAAATTGTAAAAACTTTTTGATATTTTGTCATATTTGGCTCTCTCTCTCTCTCTTTCTCTTAGTTTCCCTCTCTCTTTCTCTCATTAATTTACTCTCTTTTACTCCTTCTCTCTCACTTATTTTAAAACTGACTCTATAAACTTTGAAATGTGAAAAAAATTAATTTATTATCAAATATAGTTTATTAGTTATTGTCAGGTACAAATATTTTTCAATATGGCCAAAAATTTCGATTTATTTGCCAAACAACGAAAAAATGTAAATGTTTTTGTTCCAATACAAACTAAATAGTCAAATGGCAAACAGAATATTCATTTAAAAAATGGCAAAACTTTATTTTCAAGTGACTGCGGCACACAAACACAAATAAAAATCCAAAGAAGCATAATATTTAGAAGAGAGAGAGAGAGAGAGAGAGATGAAACGAGATTGAGTCTCCCTCAGAAATTATCTCATGAAACAAAAACATGCAATTTGTGTCATCAGTTTCTAGCAACAACAAAAACAACAGAAAATTACAAATCTCTGTTTAGTCATGCAATGATGTGTGTATGGAGAGAGAGAAAGAGAGAGAGAGAGAAAGAGAGAGAGAGAGACAGAGAGAGAGAGAGAGAGAGAGAGAGAGAGAGAAAGAGACCGAGACAGTGTGAGAGAGAGGGAAAAAAGTATTGACTAAATCAATATTGACAAATGGGCATAGAGAAAAAGAGAGGGAGAGTGAGGAAGAGAGAGTGAGAGGGGAGAGAAAAGGAGAGAGTAAGAAAGAATGAGATAGAGAGAGAGTAAAAGAGAGAGTGAGAGAGAAAGTTGATGATAATGTTGATTGAAAGATGACCCTTGTCGTGACTCTTTCCTGCAGTGATTTCAATTCTATTCAAATACAATCTCTCTCTCACTCTTTTTCTCTCACTTTCTCTCTCTCACTAACTTTCTCGCTCTCTTTCTTGCTCTTTCTCAGTTTCTCTCACTCTCTCTCTCTCACTCTCTCACTCTCACTTTCTCTCTCTCTTACTCTCTCTCTCTCTCTTACTCTCTCTCTCTCTCTCTCTCTTACTCTCTCTCTAACTCTCTCTCACTCTCTCTCTCACTCTCCCACTTTTTCCTCACTTTCTCTCACTCTCTCTCACTCTCTCTCTTTCACTCTTTCTCACTCTCACTCTCACTCACTCTCTCTCTCTCTCTCACCCTCTCTCACTCTCTCTCTCTCTTTAACATACACACTTTTTATCTCTCTCTCTATCCTTCTCATTTACTTTATTAATCTATAGTATAACATCTAATTAAACAGAAAGTTATGTTGTGTATATATAATTGTATTGTACAGTGTACACACAGAAAAAGATAAAAAGATAAAACAAGAAAGTGAAAGTAAAATAAAGAGAGAGAAAAAGAGAAAGAGAGTAAAACCAAAAATCATCATCCTCATAATATAAATAAATATTGTTTTGATGATAAAGAAAATAAAATATAGAAAACTAATTAGTTTTGTTAATATAGATTACATATAAAGCAAGTGATAGAGAGAGAGAGAGAAAGAGAGAGAGAGAGAGTAATAAAGTTTGTTATCAAATTTGATGTTTTAAAAGAAACAATTTGGGGTACATGAGAGAGATGCTTAAAAATCAGAGAATAAATGAAAGAGAGAGAGGA
Organism: Rhinocypha anisoptera; assembly: GCA_011762765.2. NCBI lineage: Eukaryota > Metazoa > Arthropoda > Insecta > Odonata > Chlorocyphidae > Rhinocypha > Rhinocypha anisoptera. The sequence goes on from WURS02002020.1 coordinate 2,687, forward strand.
AAGAGAAGAGAGAGAGAGAGAGAGAAAGTGAGTGAGAATGAAAAAAGATGTCACCGCAACATGTTCCAAAGTTGCATCCACAGCTGTATTTGAATGGAGAGTTGTAGTTAGTACAAGTGGAGATAACAGAGAGAGAGAGAGAGAGAGAGAGAGAGAGAGAGAGAGAGAAGGAGAGAGAGGGAAAGAGAGAGAGAGAGCGAAAAGAGAGGGAAAGAGAAAACTTGATGGATGGCACCGGATAGTAGTTTTAGCATTTTCCTCTTTCTCTCTCTCTCTCTCTCTCTCTCTCTCTCTCTCTCTCTCTCTAATTGTATAGTGGAAGTAGACCAAAATGACGTCATTTATAACAAACGCAACATGCACATCTTGAGAACGTAAGTGGGAGAAAAGGAGAAAGAGAGAGAGAGAAAGAGGGAGGGAAGAAAATTAAAAGACAAATAGTTAGAAATAGAGGAAAGGACGGAGAAAACGAAAAAGAGAGAAAAAGAGATAAAATGTACAGAGGAAAGAAAGAAAGTTAGAGTAAATGTTAGTGCAAGAGAATCTAAGAGAATGATATAGAGAAAGTAAAAGAGAGTGAGATGAAAAAGTGTGAGTAAGGGTAAGGATAAAAAAGAGTAAAAAAGAGATAAAGAACAAAGAATGAGTAAAAGAGAATAAAAGAAAAAGAGTAAAAAGAGTGAATGAGAGAAAGATAAAAAGTTAGAGAAAGAATGAGATAGAGAGTGAGAGCGAGAGCGAGAGTGAGAGACAGTGAGAAGGAGTGAGAGAGAGAGAGTAACAGAAAAAGAGAAAAAGAGAGAAGGAGTGAAAGAAAGAGAGAGAGAGAGAGAGTCAGAGAGTGAGTGAGAGGGAGTAGAAAAGAGAGAAAGTAAGCGAAAAAAGAGAGTAAGAGAGAGAGAGAGTAAGTGAATGAAAGAGAGAGAGTGTGAGAGAGAGAAGGAGAGAGAGAGAGAGTAAAAGTGAGAAAGAGGAAGAGAAAGTGACATAGAGATAAAGAGAGTGAAAGAGAGAAAGAAAATAAAAGAGTGAGATAAAGAGAGTGAGAGAGAGATAGTGAGAGAGAGAGAGGAAGAGAGAGAGAGGAAGAGAGAGAGAGAGAGAGAGTTACCTTAGCGCGTGCGGGTCCCTGTGCTAGATGAGATTCTGGTGCCACCCACACACCACAGTGCAGTGGTGCAGACTCAAAAGAGGCGGCCCAAACACTGGACCGAGTCACTCTGCATCCAAACCTCACACTCTCACAACGCTAACCACACTATCAACCAAACACTCTACCAAAAAAACCTCATAAAATCTCATTGATCTTTAACTTTAGAAAAGAAAACGATTTAAATCACTAGAAACAAGTGTCATTTTATTTTGTTTTTGTCTGTGTGTGCAAGAAATCAACAGTCCAAGTAAAATCACCTGTAGGATTTGCTAAACTTTAACTTCATTAATTAATTAATTAATTAATTAATAACAAAACAGAAGAAATTCCGGAAAAGCAAGATAATTGCTTTGATTTCAAATCCAAAATTCAACATCACCATCAAAAAAGGTAGGTTCAATTGTTTTAATTATTTTTTATTAAATTATCACTTACAAATGAGCTGTAAATATATTTTCAATATAGCTCACTCTATGAGTGATACAAAATATTGATTTGTAATTTTAAAAATTAAATAATTTTTGTTTGACTTTAAAATGCGAAATTTTAATATTTACAAAAAAATTGTTTGTTTTTAAAAATCAACTGCTACAAAAGAAACAACAAAAAATTTAATGGTAAAATGTGATTTGGCAACTAACTTTCACTCTCTCTCTCTCTCTCTCTCTCTCTCTCTCTTATTTACTCTCTCTCTCTCTCTCTCTCTTATTCTCTCTCTTACCTTATCTATTTCTCCCTCTCTCTCTCTCTTACCTTATCTATCTCTCCCTCTCCCTCTCTCTTACCTTATCTATTTCTCTCTCTCTCTTGGTCTTACTCTCTCTTACTCTCTCTCTCTCTCTCTCTCTCTCTCTTATTCTCTCTCTTTCTTACCTTATTTATCTCTCCCTCTCTCTTACCTTATCTATCTCTCTCTCGCTCTTACTCTCACTTTCTCTCCCTCTCTTTCTTATTCTCTCTCTTTCTTACCTTATCTATCTCTCCCTCGCTCTTACGCTCACTTTCTCTCACTCTCTTGCTCTTACTCTCTCTTGCTCTTACTCTCTCTTACTCTTACTATCCCTCTCTCTCTAGCTCTTACCCTCACTTTCTTTCTTTCTCTTTCTCTCTCTTGCTCTTACTCTCTACCTTACTCTCTCTCTCTCTCTCTTTCTCTCTCTTACTCTTTCTATCCCTCTCTCGCTCTTTCACTTATTCTCTCTCTCTTACTTTCACTTTTATTGTAAAATTATCTATTTTAGTGCTCACTTACCCAAGCAGGAATGTTTTGCCACGAAAGGGCACTAAAACCCACTTTTACAATAGTTGTTTAGGGGCCTGTCGTCCCTCTAAATTTAGCACGATTTTGAGCATTTTAGAGGCCTGATAATCCTCAAATCAAGTCGGTTGGCTTGCTGGTAGGTCCCTGCGAATAGTACGTACATCGATTGCATTTATAGCTAGAAAAATATATACACTAAAAATTTGCTTAATTTATTCATTAAAAATAAAATTTAAAAACAAGAATTTTTGTACAATTAAACAAAATATAAATTAGATAATAACAATTGCAAATATTCCCAATGATTGACAATTGATTAATTGTTGTTGCTTGAAATATAGTTTCTTCCAACAAATATGTTCAAGTTTTGAAGTGTTGATTGTCCAAAGATTGAAAGCTAGAAATGTAAAGTGACTCAGAAATTGTGTTGAGGCTAATTCTTCCCAATTGCAACGCAAAGTCCTAAAAATCTAAAAATATAAGTTCAGAAAAACATAATTATTTAAAGTGGATCCAATGCTTAAAAAATTGCAGACTGAGTTTACCTTATATATAATATAAGGAGGATGTCGGTTTCGGTTAAATTATTATTAAATGTGTTATATGTTGAGCAAATTTTTAACACTTATCACTTAGGTAATATATTAATAAAAATGAAATTTGTTGAAAACATTGTAAACTAGATGCAACAAATTATGAGCAAGACGAAAATTTGTAAAACATGCAAGTCATTTAGAACAAGAGAGTGAGTGAGTGTCGTTTAGTGTGCGTATGCAGAAACGGTAGGACATGCGCAGAACAAACAGATTTTTGAGGTTTATATTAGTCGAAAAAGGGGTAAAGTTTTTTGAGGTTTTTCAGGCTTTTTCGTTGGGTAAATGAGTAAAAGAGGATTTTCAGGCCCTTATTTGGCATGTAATTTCTGCTTGGGTTGTCAACCAATCGAGTCTTCTCTGTAAATCAAAGTAAAGTTAAAATAAGTCAAAGTAAAGTAGTCAGAGATGTTTCACCAGTCTCAGCTGCCCACTGGGTGGCGCGCAATACCAATCGAATGACTTTGAATTAAAATTTCAAAATTCAAAATATCGATAAATTATTAGGAAATATAATGTTTTCTTATTTTCATGTCATATAATGTCACTTTTACCCACTGGGGTTTTTTGTTTTTTAAACAACTAGATAGATTGACTAGTAAACTTGACTATATTAACATATTTGTTCATAATTCTACTAATCTTTGATGAATTCAACTTATTTATGTCTTATTTTCATATTTTGTTGTCTTGACTTTTAGAATGCAAAGACAAGTTTTAACTGTGTGTTCTAATTGAATTACACCCCTTAATAACTATGTGATAATTACAAATTTTAATTATTAACGAGTGATAATATGCATCACACAGATGCGTTTAATTAACTAAACAGTTTTAAATTTATAACAAATCAAAGTAAAGAATTTTTTCGTCATGTGAGCCTGCTACTGTTAAATTTGGAGCATACCTAGTCCCTTACGTAGCCAGTTCGAATTGTCATAAAATAATAAGTTGTCTTTGATTTACCAAACAGTAGAACCGAGTTGTTGTTCTTGAATTAAAGCCACTGGTTTTTATTCGTTCGAAATATGATCTTCTGAAAGTAAGTTTAAGTGATTTTTATTTTCTTTCGCTTATACACCAAATAGTAGGCGACATGAGCCTAAGTAAATGTACAAAAAAATGCAAACACAGAAAAGATTTGTATTCTCCATCTGGATAGTTAGCGACTCAATAGCTAGCGGTGCTGTATGAGCTTGGTAAACAAGAGCATGAGCAGGTGATTATAACTGTCAACGGCACGACCACCACCAATCGAGTTAAAAGGGCGTCAGTTTGAACACCACTACCACTGATGAACGCTAAGAGATGCGGGTAATTGCCAAGTTGCAACCAGTGACACTGTTTAGCGTGCATAGGTCAGCAGAGAAAAGTGAGATAGTGTCACCCGTGCTTACATCCTCGTAGTACTACTAGTAGATATTTTGGGTATTTGTAAGCAGAGAAGAGGGGCGTGTAGATTGCGTGGTGTCGCCATCGTTGCACGCCGACGTTGCTGGCATGGTGGCAGTACTACTAGTGGTGGCAGTGGCACCAGGCCGTGCCGACTCACTGTCACATGGCATTAAGCTCTGAGTGAAGTGACTGCCACTCGGCGGACCCACACAAATAGCCACCGATAGTTTGGCTCTCATTTCCTGGCATTCCGCCTCAATATCCCAAAACACGCAATCCACGCGATAGTGGCCACGCCATGCCGCGCAACGAGGTTTGCCAATGTAGTCAATGATTAATCAGCGTCAATCCATTCCAATCAGCGTTGTTGTCACTGGTGTCTAGTCATTACATTGCGGCATCATTTTTCATGCTATCTTCCGTGCACCTTGTGTTGTGACGCGCTTAGCGGTGACTTACCTCTGGCTGTCCGTTACTATCCATCAATCAGTCAAAAGTGATCGGACCCACTCATCTTGCTTATGTCAACTTTATAGCGGTAAGAATTATTGGTGTTTTCGGCAAATACATTTAGCGCATTTGAAAGTATAATCAAGTATCTGTTGACAGTGCAAGTCATTTAAATTCACATTGAGCTGTCTGATTGAGTGCTTTGATTAGAATTATGATTATAATATCTTGTGAATCAGACGAATTTTTAATTGCACTTGCAAAATAATGCAATTTACATATAACACTAATGAGCGTTGGTTGTTCACGGTGATGCCATTTGTTAGAAGCGAATTAGCAACCTGTCAGAGTGTACCGACCATTGATGGTGGGTTCCACACAGATTTCAGTACAACTTGAAATTCACGATGCGATATGCTTTGTCATGGCCATCTCGGAATAGTCGATGAGATGGGTTGCCAGTGTCGATGCTTCACATTCCATCATGGTATAAAACATAGTGTAGTGTGTCGCCACGCGGATAGTCGCGTTTCGATGATTGCCAGTCGCTTTGCACTTTCACAACTCGTTTTTTTATTAATTCTACCTCTCTGATGGCACTGTCACTCCCCATGATGGATTCGATGTGTCAACTTTGGCGCAAATCTTGCGCCAGAATACTCATCTGGATTGGGTAATGACTTAATTGTGCATCGCCCAGTGCAGCTATTTAAAATGTGCTTTCTCACTTTGTCTCGTGTGAAGAGTGTAATCGTTATTCTGGTTACATGGTTAAACATCAATGCACACTTTGTTACATGATGGCAAACTGGCTATTTATATGCGGTAACTCGTGTCTTCGGTTTTGCCTTGCTAAGCGAGTAGCATAATTTGGGTAATTTAGACCCAAAGTGGTTGTGTGGCAAGCAAACAGCAGTGACACGAGAAGAGGGCGGCAGAGAATGTGGGTGACTGACGCCATGGCACGGTGTGCAGTCGATGGGTCGAGCTGCCAACTACCCCACCGAATAGCATTTCCGATTGCAAGCAGACTTAACTGAGCTTCTCGTGTCCATACACCGGATGAAAGAGGCGATCAGTAATGCACTAGGCACTGCTTTGCGTGTCATCTCCAATCTGTGGAGCAGTGTGGACACGGTGTGCCGCCAGACTGGCGCTCCAACATACAACCACCCGAACGTGCGGGCGCCAAACATGGCCATAGCATTCCCAGTTCGCTCACCACCACTTTTTAGACACTGTTGATACAGCTGGCTGTGTTTAGATTTTCCAAACAATAAGATGTCATGTAAGACAAACATTTGTCTCTGTCTCCATCACCGAGGGAAGCAATGCAAGAAAATGAGATTGACCGCACGAGATGTGACTGAACGCTGTGCTCAGTGATCTGCTTGGTAGATTTTTCAGATTCAACCCACCTGATCATGTCGATGGCCACCTAAGAAAGCACAACATCTACACCATGGATCTGTCACTCACTTTGGCATATCTTTTACTTCGGATTCTAATTCCATTAACTCTAGCTGCTGGTAAGTTTTGTTTTGTTGTTGCTCTTGTGCTACAAAAAAAGTAAAAAATGTCACATGAATGGCCAACAAGCATAACCAAAATTAACTATTTTTTGCAACGATGAAGTGCTGTGTAAATACAGTGACCTGGAGCAAGCGATGCTGCAACTAGAGCAGGTAGACGTTACTCATGTTTGCATTGCTGCAAATGTTTACACAACTCCAACTGCCAATTTGCAAACTACTTAGCTTGACAAGAAGTTTGGCTAATCAATTATAGGATTTATTGTTTTACATTAAATTAAAATATATGTAAAAATAAAAGCTAAAAATAAAATAAAAATTTAAAAATAAAGCATAAGTATAAATATAAAAACGTAAATTTTGTTGCAGCATCCATTCTCCGACAGAATCTCTTCTCATCACTCTATTTGATATTGCTTCTAATTGCACCTCACCTACCAAACCCAAAGCCCGAAAATGTTCTTAAAGGTTTGCTTCTGTTTTCTAAATCAACTAGACTCAATCGCTTAATATAGGAGCCAACTGTATCTATCTTCGTGTTATCATTGTCATCTGTTCCATCATCAATTCGGCTCATATCATCTTTCAGATAGTGCTAGTTACGCTTGGAAACTACGTCCATTCGTTTGACTACTGTAAGTTGATATCACTTTATACTCTACCTTAACTGTTTACTCACAGGCAGCCCAATTGGCCAAGTTTACAATCTGATTGGTTTGCATCGTTATAACGATTTGTCTGTGCTCAATATACTTCGGCTTGTTTGTCTCGATTTGATGGTATTGCTGGTCACCTGTCTAGTCTATGCCTTTTGCATCCGAGTGTACACCGCAAAACAAACCACGGAAAGTTCACGCGAGAACTTGACTAGATCGGTAAGACAAGGTTGATTGAGATGTGAACTGAGTTAGCATGACCTGACCGCAGGATACCAGACGCGAACGACGCCCAACAGAACCATGTCAGAGCACTTCGGACACAGTGGTGGCGAGGCTCAGCGAGAGGCAAGTGCAACTCAGCAAGAAACGTCTCAAGAAGGCCAAAGCCGAACGCCTCACTTACTACTTCTGCGAGGCTATCTTCTTCACTCTTCTCGGTGTGTCTGCCATTCTCGAAGCTTCTCTCACTTCGAGCGTCTACTTCTTCTACTTTCTCTTTATTGGCTCGTGGTTTGCCATGAACCGCAACTTTGGAATGGGCTACCACTACTTCCGTATCTTCATTGTTCTCTTTGTGGCCCTTCACTACTGTTTCCTTTACGCATACCAGTTCTTAATCTTTCGTCCACTGTTGCCACCAGACAACATCAACGCAAGGTTTGCATTTATAACAGATAGATTTGACTAGTCTTACCATAGTCTATTCTAATAGGCTTTTCGGTCTAATCGACTACACCAATTCGACGTGTTCCAATGTGCGAGAGTTGCAGTTTTATCCATATCATTTTACCAGATTTGTTCACCCGTTTGTTTTACTACTACTGTACTTTGTGTCAGTGAGCTTGGTGCGGTCAGTACTAGTCGCTAAAAAATATATTGGGGTAAGTTGAAAACACTTAATCGAAAATATAATTTTTTTCCGAACCTTGCAAACCTACGTGGTCTAACTTGCTTTCCTGTGTCTACTAACCCGTGTGTGCCAGAGTAATCGTCTGTCTGCTGTCTTTCTCTTTCCTTCTAACTTTCGACCTACCTTTGATCGTTGTTCGAATGGTTTCGTGTCAAACTCTGCCAACAATCAGCGTTCCTCACGAGCTAACTCTTTTTTGCTTAACTCTGCTACTCTACCTAGTCTAACCGTACGTGTGCCGTAGAGATTAGCGCTTGTGCTCCTTGTCCCCCTAGTTCGGTGTTTCTCTTTGCTTATTTCCTGAGGACCTAGGTTTGTGCCAGTTCAGTTCAGTGAATAACAGTGGTTTTATTGGCAGTCGCACATAGTAGGCAGGAGGTATCGAGGCGACACAGTGGAGGAGCCACTTTTGCCCCAAGGACCAAGAGGAGTGGAGGAAAACAGAGTGCTAGTGTCCCAATCGATGCACATGAATCGCACTTTTGACAGAAACGCTACAGATAACACGCCAGTATGTCCCATGCTTGCACCTGCTTTCTTACGCCCACACTATTGCCAACTTATTTAAACTTTTGTTATAGTTGCTCCATAGTGATCGTGTAGGTCGAACCTACAATTCGGTTAGCAAAGAACCCGGACCAAGTCATGGAGCAGAGGAAAGTGGACCCAAGTTTGGATCATTTTCAAATCCACACTCAAGTCTATCGATGGGCACCACTTCGATACCACACACGCCAAACCAGTTGACCAGTAGTCATGCGCGCGAGAGTAAGGTGTCAATCTTTCTCTCCCAAGTGGTCAACGTTATCAAACGTGGAAGCTACGTAATCACGCTGATCGTTATGATGGTACAGTTATGATGATGATACAGTCTGCTAGAGCGTGCTCACTATTCTCTCAACCCATTACTTGCAGGCGTGGTCCATCACTTACCATTCGTGGTTATCGTTCGTGCTTCTACTAGCGTCTTGCATTATCTGGATGATGCCCAACTCGAGACGAGCTTGCCTTAACTCCTCTCCAATTCTGGTTCTCTATGCTATCCTACTGCTTATTGGCCAGTACGTGTACAGTCTCAACCTAACTGACAGCGAATTGCCAGTGACGGCAAGTGGTGTGGCAATCAGCGAGATAGGCTTCCGCAAGTATGGTCAATTCTCTTACCAGCCACTATTCGTCAAGATAGTGTACACCATGTTCTTTTGGGTTACTTTGCGTCAGTACTCGGAGCGCAAAAGTGGTGAGGAAACGGCTGATGAGACTTCACAAGGCCTTTTTGCCCCTCTATTCAGCATCGGCACAAGACGCTCTAGTCGCACACAAACTGAGTTAAATCGCGAGCTTAGTTTAGGCACAACTGGGCCAACTTACCAAAGCAAAGTGTTTGAATCTATGATCAACTTTTTTCATGAAGTCTTGATTAAATATTGGATCTGGGTGGTGGCAATTATGCTCATGGTAATGTCACTAAGTGGATCAAAGGTGGTCATTTATCGAATCGTCTACATGTTACTTTTTCTTACATTCACTCTTTTATTTCAAGTAAGTTTTGTTAACGTTATTGAATATACTAATACCAAATAAAATTAGATATCACTCAAATGGTGGCGGAAATTTATCTACCCCTTCTGGTTAATTGTCATCCTCTATTCGATGCTCATCCTCATTGCCATTTACACCTACCAGTTCAACAATTTTCCTGACTATTGGCAAACATATCTAAAGATTGACAAAGAGTTGTAAGTTAAGCAATAGTAAATATCGATGGGCTGTTTGAACTCAGAATATTCATACCAATTAATGTTTGCAGGCAAGAAGATCTCGGTCTGGTGGTGTATAACCATGACGCTTTCATTCTATTTAAAGAACTCCTCACGCCTACCTTTTTTATCATCATTACAATTATTCAAGTGCACTTTCTTCATAAAGACTTTCTCGAGTTTAGCAATATCGATGATATTTTAGAACGCTTGCAAAATCCTAACAACGAACACACTAGTTCTACCTCGGAGCAGCCAATTACGTCTGGTTCATTTGACCAATCCGATGTCAGGCTGGACATAGATCTTAAAAGCCAACCAAGTCAATCAGAAAGCTCAATCCAAACAGTCATCTCGAAGCGACCAACTATTACTACAACTGATATGGCTCACAAGGGGAACGAAAGTCGCGATTCGCAATGTGCCAATCTGAACGAATCCAAGAAACTGACATTTGTAGAAGAGATGCGTATAGTGATGTCTAAGTGCTGTAGTCACATCAAATCACTCATCATGCGCTGGATGGTGGTCTTTTGGCGACTTCTTGAAATTCACGTCTTGAAAGTTGTCTTCATTTGTACAGTGGTGATCTCTATTAAAGACGTAAATATCCTTACCATAGTTACTGTCTACTGCATTTAATACTTGTTTTCACGAGTTAGATCTCAGCTATGAACGTCCTCTTTGTCTTCTTGACCGTCATTCTCATGGCATTTAACAAATTTGAAAGAATTGTCTGCATTATGTTCAGCACTTGGGCTGGGATTCTTGTGCTTTTGAAAATGCTCTTCCAATTGAATATAGCACAACGTATTGAATGGCATACAAATTGCACGGTAAGTTGGCTCATGTCGGAAGAATACATAGGTGCTACCGATTGTATGTTTTCAGAACCCAGATAACGCAACAATAATCGACAATCGCACTTACGTGGGATTTCTCAAAACAGACGATATATTTCAATACATCTGGGAATATATTTTGTTGATTGTTGTATTGGTCTTTCGTAGTGTGATCACGTTGCGCCAAACAATCAACCGTCGTCAAGAATATGGCACATCAGTGCTTCCCGAGGGTGTTGTCTTTTTGAATGTGAATCGTTTATCTGCGGAGAAAGGCTTCAAAGATTTTCTCAAATACATCCTCAACTTTGGATTTTACAAATTTGGTGTGGAGATGAGTTTAATTCTGTTGACAATCTCGATCGGCAACCGAGGCGACATCTTCAGTGTCCTTTACAGTATCTGGCTTCTCATGTTTGTTTTCTTCAACCGACACGAATGTCAACAGTACTGGCTTTACTTTGTCATCTTTATGACCTTTGTGGTGCCATACCAGTACATGATGTGTCTCGGCATTCCACCTGGCCTCTGTCTGCTCTACCCGTGGAGCAATCAGATGATTCCTTCTGACATCGAGTGGTATTTCTTGCCGGATTTTAAGCACAATTTACCCAAAGAAAAAATCTATCTTGATTTCTTAATACTGTTTTTCTCATGTCGTCAACTTGTTTATTTTCGGTAATGTTTTTAAATAGCCTAAATTGTCGATTAATTTTTATTTTCGATTGTAGATTGGAGCCGACTTTTTCTCCCATTGCTGGGTCAAATATCGAAGCTCACAAAGAAATTACTTCACTGGAAGTGCCAGATTTTTTCTCATTTGGCAAATCAATTTTCGACACAATGAAGCAATACTTGTTCCTGTGTTTCTTTTGGGTCACCCTGGCTGTGCTCTTTTTAGCAGGAACAATGCGAAATAATCTCCTAGGACTTGGTTATGTCTTGGGAAGTTTTATCTTTTTATGGAATGGAAACGAATTCTACCTCAAGCCAATCAAGCTAATCTTTAAATCTTGGAAATCGATCCTTGCATACACTTGCTTTTCAATGTTGATCAAATCTCTTATGCAGGTCTGTATTAAATGCGACATAATTGGCCAGATTAGGTTAATCTTTTTAAAATTCATTTGTCAGCTTTTCGTGGTGACGATGCTCAATAACGATCTATGCTGGTTGGTTCAATTATTGGGTATTAGCTACACCCAGAAAGCGGAACTAGACAAGAATGCGCGTGTTATTTTTGAGCAAAATAGTTGTCCTGTGGAAGAAGCTGGTCTCTTTTGGGATGGAATTTGTTTTACATTTTTGCTCATTCAGAAGAGAATATTTTGCAGTCACTACTTCAAACACTTGATCCGAGAAGTGAAAGCGCAACACTTTCTAGCCTCGCGAGGTGCCGAATTAATTCACGAAATTCAAGCTCAAGAAGTTTCCGAGCAAGCAATGGCGGAACGAGAAGTGATGGAGAAGATTAAACAAAAGATGGACCGCATCAAAGAAGCGCAACGTAAGATGTTCGCCAACAAGGCTCGAAGCATCAAGACCCACAAGCAAGGTAAAGTAGTGCTAATCCTAGAATGTTGTAGTGCTTTGCTCTAGCGTGGTAGTGCTGTACTGGTGTGAGGGGAGCACCTACTGGTGTGGGTGCTCGCTGGCTGCGCTCACTAATGCTTTCGATCCACTCAAGACGAGTTTGACTATGACATCTCTCCGTATGCCGCCACCGACGAGACACTGTCCAATGGCTCGGTGTCCGACGAGTTGCTCTCGCCCACCCTGCCCACAGTGTACTCGCCAACGCCATCACTTCCCACCATCACCTCGCCCCAGTCGGCGACCTCTCTCCAACCTGGCTACTTCGAAGTCTACCGAGTGTGTCCCATCAGGCCCATAGACGCCTCTTCCTCCTCTGCTACTTTTGCCTCTTTTAGCTTTTCCTCGCCACCGGATCAATCGGTGAAGGGGGTGGCGGTTGGTGGTCCTCAAGAGGAGGGTCACCACGTGGACCACTCGGACAGCTCCATCTTTCTCTCCTCCACTCGAACCCAGGTGTCCATCAGACGCAGGGACTTCAAGCAAAACCGAAAAACATCTCACGCGTCATGTAATGTGTGACTTACATTTTGCCTGCATTTAACCATCTGGAGTTGGTTTTTTTTCGTTCTGCATGAATTTTATTTGGTTTCTTTATTAATTTTTTATTTTTATTATTTTTAATATCAACACGTTTAACCTTTTATTATTTTAATTATTTTCCTTGAGATATGCATAACAAAAACTTGATGCAAAACTAGTAGTACTAATTTCAAACTATATATATTAATAATAGCTGTCAAATCGGGTGGTTACTACATGTTTGAAGATCAAGAAGCAGAGATGGTGGAGCTCAATGCTAGAACACGTGAGTCACTAATACCAGATCCCGAAGGTAAGGAAATGCACAACTTGGCCAAGTCGAAAGGATTTACCGCGGTAAGTTGTTTAAGGTAAACGTAACAGTCATTTGTCAATTAATTTACTCTTGGGCAATAGTTTTGTTCTAAAATCTTTAAAGGAGAAGAAATGTCCGAAGCTGCTTTGGTGTCAGCAGAAACAACCGATATAGGCGAGTCGAGTCGAGATTCTCCAATCGTCTCGGTTGAACGTATCAAGTTGCACCCAGACATGTCTAGACCAACTTCGATGACTACAGTGCCATCCACGTCTCAAGCTACGGATATATCAAACATGTCATCGCTGGCAAGTCAGGAAGGTTCCAAAGCACTTGTGGTGTCGAGCAAAACAGAAAAAGAACACCCTGAATCGCATGGAGAAGGAGAGGAAGAGTGCAAAGATCAAAGTGAGAAGCAAGAAACCTACATGAAAAAGTTCAAGGGTTGGCTCGACTTCATCAAGGCATTCTTAGAAAGCATACTGATCAGTGCGACGTCGAGTTTTAACTCGGTTTCCCGAGACTATCGCTTTGTAGCTCAACGTCTAACCATAGAGAAGAAGTGCTTGAAGAGAATCATCGAAGCAAAGGAATTGGATGGGGTTACATACGACTTTATTTCAGACCTAAACTGGCGCAAAGTAACTCTCGCCAAGTTGTCTAAGTCTACCCAGCAGGAGCTTGAAGAAATGGTGACATACAACCCTGAAGAGTTGAAGGATTCGTGGGACGCATTGGATGCCACTTCAATCGAAGGGTAAGTCAACAATCTCCACGAGACCATTTTTGACCAGACCATTTTTGCAGGAACAAAAATCTCTATTTGGTTTCGCTAAATCCAAACTTCTTGGAAACTAGTATTTATCGGCACTTTTTCCAAGCCATCTTTTACGCTGTTTTATCGCGATCCGAAGTGATCTGCTACATCACCATCGTGATCAATCAACTCAACTCGGCCTCGATCCTCTCAATGCCACTGCCTCTTCTTGCCTTTCTGTGGGGTTCCCTCTCGGTACCGCGTCCATCCAAGTCATTCTGGGTGACTTGCATCACTTACATCGAGGTGGTAGTGGTCATCAAATATATCTTCCAGTTCCAATTCTGGTCTTGGATCAGAACAAATCAATTAAGTCCGTTTTGGTGGCCTCGAATTTTGGGAATTGAAAAAAACTATGGATTCTATGATCTCTTACTTCTATTGGTTCTATTTTTCCACCGATTTATGCTCAAGGTTAGTACTGATTATCATTATTATTTTAGTTTTATCTCTGATACTCTTCAATACAGGGTTTGGGTCTTTGGGATCTTTCCGAAACCGAGATTAAAGCTTACATGACAAACGCCGAACTTGCGCAACAATGCGAAGATTCAGGTGATCACGAGGAGAAAAACAAGTCACAGAAGAAAAAATCGAAAAAATCGAAAGCAAAACAAAGTTCGGTGAAAAGTACCGAAATGCCAGATGACACAGTCAACGAGAATTCGCAATCTTCTCAGGAGCCGCCTTACGAAGAGGAATTCTTCGAGAACGAGGAGAACGATAATGAGTTTAATATAATCTATTTTCTGATGGAAACACCCAACAAAATCAAAACCAGGTAAGATAACCAAGACTAGAAGCAGTTGACTAGACTAGCACGTTCACTAATGGTCCTTGACAGATTTTTTAAAATAGTGAAACCAATAATCAAGTTCTTTCACAACGTTCTCCATCCACCATATCGCATCACACACGATGTCTACTCACTCATGTTTCTCTGCGATTTTATCAACTTTTTTATTCTAGTATTTGGTTTCTACGCTTTTGGAGTAAGTCACGAGTTGAAACAAGCTTAATTTGCTTGACAATCAATGAATAAGTTATTCATTAATCATTAACCAATGGTGTTGTTTTTGCAGAGTGGCTACTCAGGCAGCGAAGACGTGGCTCGCTTTCTCGAGGAGAACAAAATTCCAATTGGTTTTCTCATCACATTGCTATTGCAGTTCGCTCAGATTATCATCGATCGAGCCATCTACCTGCGCAAATATATCAAGGGCAAACTTATCTTCCAAATTATCATTGTAGTGTTTACCCACCTCTGGCTTTTTTTCGTGCTGCCTCTTATGACCGAAAAGTAAGTTAAACAAAATCTCATTAACACTAAACAAAAAAACTTAATCTCTAAATCTAGATCCTTTACGGACAAAAGTAACTTACCTCCGAAACTGTGGTATATCTTCAAGTGTATCTATTTTCTACTGTCAGCCTATCAAATCAGAAGTGGATATCCAACCAGGATTTTAGGCAACACTTTTTGTAAGAAGTACAATTTCGTAAACTGGTATTTGTTTAAAATGTAAGTCGTGTTTAAAAATTTGGGTTGACTAATTTTAAATGAAATTTAAAATAAGATACATGATCATACCGTTTGTGTACGATCTACGAATGTACATGGACTGGATCTGGACAGATACCAGCCTCGTACTGGATGAATGGTCACTGATGGAAGACATCTTTGTCAACCTTTACCAGCGAAAATGTGAGCTTAAACTTGACGAAGAATTTCCCGAGCCACGAGGAAAGGCAAAGAAGCGATTCTTCAAATACCTGATAGGTGGCTCATGGGTGATTATTATCATAGGTAAGTGGCGAATTGGAAAGAACACTGTTAACCATTGCCCATTGGTTGTAGCATTGATATGGGGACCGCTGGGACTGTTTGCATTCGGAAGGGCGGTGGGCGAGGTGAACACACCGGTTGGTGCTGCCTTTGACCTTGAGATCGGTGGATTTCAGCCTCTCTTCAAGATGAGTGTTACCGGCAATGGTCTCGAGCCAATCAATGACCAAAACTGGAACCTACTCCTCAAAGCACACAATAACGAACCAGTAGCGCAAACATTTATTTCTGGATACGACCAAAAAGATGTCTACATTGTCAACTTAAATGGTAACTCGACTGCCGTTTGGGGAATCTCACCACCCAGTCAAGAAATATTGCATAATGAACTAGAATCCACAAAAGTCCTCAACATGAAGATCACTTACTACATAGTGAGAAATAAAACCAAAACACAAGACACAGATGCAACAATCTATGATGAATATTCGATCGAACTTGATCCCATTCGAGATAGTGAATTACGTAAAAAATTGTCCGAAATGATATTGAATAGAAACCAGCAAAGTCCGGTGATTGTACCACACATATTTCCCAACTACTTGCGGGCACCGGAGAAAGGCAAGCCCACCGTGGTAGACAAGTTGCTCCCTAAACCCAAGCAAGGCAATCGAACCATGAACTATCGTAACATCAAGCTACAGCTGAAAAAGGGAAAGTTTGGAGACGGTTCAAATACCTCATGGTGGGAGATCTACAACGATAATTTGTCCGATGTCGACGACTTCTTCAATGGCATGTGCGAGAATGAAAAGTGTCGATTTCTGCCGGTGGTGGTCTTCAACGACAAGGTCTTTATCGGACTACTCGCTTTTCTCTCCGGCTACGGTATCATGGGTATCTACACTACCTTTGTATTCCTCGTGTCGCGTTGGGTGCGCGGACTCAACTCAGAGTCATCATTCAAGGTCATCTACACTCGAATGCCAAACGTGGACCGTGTGCTTCAACTCTGTCTTGACATCTACCTTGTACGCGAAAGTCGAGAATTTGAGCTAGAAGAAGACCTCTATGCCAAACTCATTTTCCTATATCGTTCTCCCGAGACATTGATCAAATGGACAAAGATTCTTGAGGAGATACCCGATCAAACTAATCGAAATGTCTATCGATCAAACTAGGAATTTACCTCTGTACAATTTTACTAGTCATTTTTTATTATTTTATATATATTATTTTTTGAAATATTTTATACATAAATAAATAGTTGTTATACTAACATAGTTGCATACTTGTTTATTGCGTAGTTTCAAGCTTTAGCGAACATACGAACTGCGGTGGAGAGTCCAACATCACTATAATTTAAGTAAAACAAGCCGGCTAGCGCGAGAACTGAAAGGAGATAGAGACCACCAAGTGCCACTTTGGGAATGACTGGTCCGAAGAGCGCGGGTCGAATGTAGTCAACCACCATGGCCTCGAAGCCCCAGTGCACGTGGATCACCAGCGATAAGGCGAGGGCATAGTCCAACATCTGATTGGGAAACACGAACGCTGCAGGTATCACGCCCAGCAGACCAACCGAGACCGCCTTCTCCAACACCCAAACCTTGCTATGGTCGTGTGCACCGGCGGATAACATTCGCCGTGTGGACACGTTCACCACTCGAGACCATACTGAACGCAAGGGCCGGCTCAGCGAGGATGACTGACGCACTACATAACTTGGCTTAAGCACAACGCTTCTGCACACTGACCACATGGAATACCACACACATTATTATACAAACATAACTCTAAATTCATTCCGTGATACATACCATTCTTGCAGATGGCCGATCGAAGAATCAAGCTCATTTTCGAGGAGAGAGATGTGAAATGATCTGAGATGAATCAAAACAAGTTAACCGTGCACTGCAGCCCACTTCACACCAATGACATTTTGTCCACAAGCACGGCGTCTATTTCCACCTCGGTAAGACGTCAGATTGAAATAGACTCAAGCACCAATCCGGTCCAACCATGAAAATGAATATGTAAGTTGTACGGTGTTATATGTAATTTTAATAATAAATTTAAGGAACACTGTAATCTCCAATAGCTAATGATTATTTTCTTTATCGATAATAATTAAATCCAACAATAATTTAAGTATTTATAATATCGAAGTATTTATAATAATTGAAATTGCTTGTGCAAATGACGTTATATTTTTAAAATTCTTACGATTGCACCAATTTTATTTTTTTGTGTCAGGTGACAACAATGAGATAAGTTTGCAGACACTACTCAACATCACAGTAAATGCAACAAGTATTTATTTACAATAAATAATAAAAGAACCACGAAATAATAACTCAAATGATAAGAAACAAAAATATAACAATAACAAAATAAGTTGCAAAATAAATAACCAATAGATCAAATGTGAAGACTGTACACTTTGGCGCTAAGAAATGCGTGAATCGAGTAAATGAGAGTTCGCAGACAGCTGCAATGAAGAACGTAAGTCTTGGTAATTCGAACATCGCTTGGATCGAGAACAAATGTCAGTAAGAGTTTTGATTGTCCATCGTCTGATGAGTTTTTAAGTTGGTGAAATTTGTAAGACCATAAGTTTTGCTTCCGCCTAGGATCATAGTAAGTAAAACCAAAGCGCCAATCCAGTATGAGAGAACCTATAGCATTGGCAGGCTCCAGTGTAACTGTAAATGTCTTGACCTGGCAAGAAAATGAAAATGTAATTACTAATTAGTCATACAAGTAAGTAAGTTAAAATATACCTTGATTTGAATGACTGAATTATAATTTGCACGAGTCCACGCTCTTTTGAGTCTCTCCAAATCCTGTTCATCTTCGATAGAGAAGTACTTGTGGTTAAAAGCACCACCATTGATAACAAAGCAAGACTTTTTTTGATCGAGTAGTTGATTTGCTAACACAGGACAAAAATCACAGGCGTAGCAGGCAAAGTGTGCCATCGATTGCTGTCGTAAATCGTTTTCGAGATCCCTATTGACTCGATTGATTCGGTCGGGTTTCATTTTGGAACCCAGTACCTCAATGGATTGCCAAGGTCCACTAGTACCGTTACTGGAATTGCTCGCTTCGCTTCCGGAACTGCCTACACTTCCGAGACTGCTACCACTGCTTCCGCTGCGATGACGTCTGAAGGTGGTGCTGGTTAGCCTCTGTTTGCATAAACGCAATACTTCGGCTGGTGGTCCTTTTAAGAGGTAAACACAGCCTCCTTTGATGATGAGGTAACGAGAAAGCCATCGGTGGTTGAGTTGATGCTGCGAGGAGAGCGAGCTGCCGCCGTTATCGTTTGCCTCATTGTCCAAACACTCCGAAATCCAACCCATGTAGAGAAAATGTTCTCGCTGTGGGTAGTGCTGGTTGTAAAAATGCATCTGGAGAAAGTGGCATTTAGTCATAAAACTAATTATGGAGGTCACAAATTAACTCACAAAGCTATCAGTGAGACAGTCGATGGCGATTTTGATCGCAGCATGCCAGCTGGTGCTCACATCCTCACTACTGCAGTGAATCACCAAAGAAGTGCTTTCTGCACTACGCAACTCCAAGCTTGCATCGCGTAGTCGGTCGCTAAAGGAGACGTAACGCGTGAGACCAGCCAAAAAGAGATCCACTCGACAGTAGCGCGAAATGTTGGTCATACTACTGCTTTTGGTAAAAGGTTTGGACTCTGGCATCAACCCAGTAGGCATTGAAGGCCTAGGTCTTAACCCTCCATTTATATCGCGACGCTTCCATCGCGTACAGTGAGTAGAAGTAGCCTTCGAATGACGCACCACTGTAACAATTATATAACACATCAATGTAACTCATTCCATTCATTTTTTAAAGACCCCGCTGAGTAAATCTCTGAAGCCAATTCTTTCCAAAACAATAGCAGATTAATCATTAGTAGATAACTCCTTAAACCACATGTGGTGAAATATTACTATAAAATTAAAACAAGAAGATTCGTCAAAGACACTCATTTTTCCACTATCAGAGCTCGATCTAAGTCGCTGATGAATTGCTCAATTCCGCATATGAATCAATCACTTAAAACAAGATTGTCTTCTAATCTTATAATTATAATCGGTGGCCACCACTGGCAATCCTCAAGGATTAAGTACAGTCGTTTTTGTTTGATTAGATCATCGCGCTACGTGACTAGCTCTAGCTACTAAGGTGGATGGAGGTAAAAACAACTCATATCACTTGGTATGATGTCAAGAGTAAATCACCCTTTTGAATTTAATCTTTATCCTCGAGACCAAGTTACATTATGATGTACATACCTAAGTGTACAAGGTTTCCACAGTCAGCAAGGAGACGAAGAGCATCGTTGTGCGAGGTAGTTTCGTTCAGTGGCACCTCGTTTACCGATAGAATTTGGTCGCCGACAAAGAGACTAGCGCACAGATCGGCGGGAGAATTGCTCTTGATGGCAGCCACCACCACAGGCAGTGCATCCTCAGCACCACCTTGGATTGTCAAGCCCAAGCCAAGTGGGTCATGCCTGGTGAGGTAGACATGCCTCGAGTGACTGCTATGGTCGAGTTCGTCTTCGAAGCAAAGCTCGTCCTCGTCGGACTCGTCCACTGTGTCGTCGTTGGTGATCACACCTTCGTCTTCGGTGCTGCCAGTCTCACCAGCCACCAACAACTCGGAGCTTCGCTCGCTTGGCAACTTCTCCTCTAGAATTGACTCGTCGTCAGGCTCCTAAATCACAACAGCTATTAGGAACAAATCTACCACTAATCTTAACACATATATAGATATACCAGTATAATAATTATAGTAAATTAAATTATTATTATTATTGCACGTTCTAGTTAACTGATAAAAATTATCTCAAGCTAAAATTTAAACTTAATATATAAAGAGCACCCATTAATGAACTAAAAAAGACCCAATTCACTAAAAGATCGATTTTAAACTAAGCAATCAACAATTTTAGTTTGATAATTGCCAGAATTTGAGACTTATTTGCCTGAAATGCACAAAAGTTTATCAAAACAATAAAAAGACATGACAAAATAATCTTTCAATCTACGGTTTAAAGTAAGCCAAGTAAGTTTAATTAAATAGGCAAATGGCAAGAAAAGGGCACAATTTCATTAATCAGTGGTAATCAAGCTGACCGTATATGTCCATAGATGTCAAGATGATAGGCGCAGACGGCCCACGCTAGATAAGCAATCAACTGGACAGATAAGTGCGGCAGTAAAGAGTTGCCCAAGTAGCTTGACAACTGTACCCAACTGGCCCCATAATAAAATCAACAAAGTGTAGTTGTATCATTAGAGCTACAAAAAAGAACATGAGAATGGGTACGAGAAATCTATCCATTCCCATGTGAGTCAACTTCAACAACTCTTTCAGCAGTCAAAGTGGTTAGCATAATAAGCTAATCGCTAGTGAATCGATGTAGGGGATAGTTGGTAACCATTGAGAGTGATGAATAGCGAGTTGCACTCATACCTGATGGAGGGGAGAGTGCGGCGGGAGACTGTCTACGAAGATGCTCGTCAAGTGGCCATGTTTGGCATTCGACTCTTCACTCGATTGTTGCTTGATCGACTGGTGCCGACTGAGAGTCATCGAACCAAATGGTCGAAATTTGAGTTTGGTCGATTCTTTTGGCGAAGAAACCACAGCAGTAGAAGAAGCCTGGGAAATGATGAGATCGCGAGAGGTGAGAACCAACTTGCTCGGCGTGACCCATTGCAAACTGTCCCCGAGAGAAGAGTTGTGCCGAGTGAGTGATGGCTTCTTCAAACGAAGACTCTGGCTTCTAGGAGGAAACTTGCGCAAAGAGTTGTTTTGAAAAGAACTTATCAACTCGAGACGAGACATCTGCGCAAATCAGCAAAGTCAAGCAGTTAGTGATGTGCTGGGCAAAAGGGCGCGAGTGGGTGGTGGGTGTATCAAGTGTGACCTCACGCGCACTATAGTATATACTCAATAACCACTGTTGCGTTTGAATGGTCAGCGTGCCACAGCACCGTTGTCTGCCGGACCCAAAATAGTCTTCCCAGACAAGATGAACATTTTGGTTGAAAAACAATGTGAGTTATTTAAAGACAAAAAATAGTGAGCTAACTTGGTTGATGCATTGAGATCAGATAGAACAAAAAAGTGAGCACGCAAAATGGTGGCCATCTAAGCATGCCGCGCTCTTCAATGTGGGTGCTTTACATCGATGGCGGTTACGCTAAGTCGGTGCTAGTGAGACTCGGTAGCTGCTGGACTTGTTCCGGCTATCATTCCAAACCATCTTCACACACAGCTGTAGATAGCATCACAAAATAGACATTTGGTAATATAATAAAAGTAGTGCAAGTGGAAATTCTCCAACCACAGTAAGGAAAACCTCGAATGATAGAACTAGTATCAATTCAGAGATCGCTGACAAAATGATACGACTAATTTGATTTAAAGATTTAAAATCTATTATAATTTATAATACTTTTTGTAGAGTAATACAAACGGTCAGTATTATAAAAGTACTAGATAAATAGTGAAAGCAACAATGCAAACAAGTATACCGTAAATAATCCGCTTAGTCTAGTAGAATGAGACACATTGCAAGACACGGTCATAAAACAAGTTAAACCGTCATTTGCATTGTCATTCACTGCTATCTTCTGTCTAAGCTAGAACATAGCCATGGGTTTAAAAAATAAAATAACCTGTTACACTTATAAGTGTTACAAGGTGACAATGTTCCTTTGTTCGTTAAATTTAAGCATACCTGCATTGAAAGTTTTGATAAAAAACACAATGCCCATATAGCAAGTTTACTCAACTAGTGCTGACTTGTAAAACTGTTATGGTGAGTAATGCGCGCGGGTCTACTCACAGAATATGAATGTTGAAGCGTAACCCAGGAAGCTAGAAGTTAGAAATCAAACGATCAAGTGACGCGATAGAAAGCTATCCCGTCAATGAGTCTAGCGTAAACACAAACTCTGGGTGCTCAATTCAAACATGGAGAAAGAGAAGTGTCTCCATGAAAGAAGAGAGCAAACACTCGCGTCTTTCCATACTCTCAACTCTCAAGGTTTTTTTAGAAAGCGATGCTTGATTGCGCGATTCAGCAACTCAGCGAGGCTAGTGACTGATGCGATCAATAGGTAAAATAAACTGCACATTGCAGCAAGCACGCGCGACAAAAATAGAGCAATGAGAGAACAGATAATAACAATAGACAGTGAGTGTAACTCGAGACAGGTGAATGTGACCACTGCTATTGTCACGCTAGAGATGTCACCGTCAACTATAGTTAGTAACTTAACTAATATAGTGCCTCGCACTATTCCACCTTTTATGGACTTGTTTTCTGTACAAATCATTTTGTAAAAAATATCTATCAATCGTATATTATAACACTGTAATGTAATGAAAACTTTAGCTAGAATGCCAAGTGACGCTGACCAGACAACCAGAAGACAGTGAGTTGAAGTAAATTAGCCATGTAGTAGCAGTGTAATGAGCGTATCCTCGCAACAGCGACCACAGAGGCTGCATAAATAAAGGGAAGGAGGACAAAGGAGAGGAAGTGGATGGGGCACAGCATTGCTTCCCACCACCCGCTCAGGTGACGGGTCGGGGTCGATGGCATGCGATGCGGTGAGAGCACACTACAGCACGCTATAGCTAGCTATCGCCACCACCTACTGTAGACTTCAAGTAGCGTTTGCACGGTAGCTCAAGCACGCTCGGGGACAGATGGTGGCGAGACACGTTGGAGGCAACAAGTGGCCAGATGTGCGTGCTCCTTCACACCGAGTCATGCCAGGCCACAATGTCACTGCGTGCCTCTCCATTCCACCACCTCATCTACTGTCATTTAATAATAGCTAGTTTACCAGTAGCGTTTTGCACCTAATTTTGTACATATCCTTAGAGCTAACCCACCTATCGATTAGTTTGATTAGCAATTTCAATTCATATGTTTCATAAAGGGATTTATCTTACAAAAAAATAGAAGCTATGAAATGAATGTCATTTTGCGCAAGCACACACTGTTGTTTCAAACAGTCATCAGAGAAGATTGCTTGATAGCACTATGGCGTCTGTATCATAGAAGCTCATCAAGTTACGCGGTCGGAAGGTACAAAGAACTCGGCAGTTGATCTCGGTGGGTGATACAACAGCAAATTATAACCATGCAACACAAAGTGGTAAGGGGAGAAAGAGAACTGGAATCAGGCAGTGAGTGGATGATTCATTCACTGAGAAGAGGCTTGGCAACGACCAATGCGAACAAGCGACCAATGTGTCGGCCTAGCATGGCGAAAGTGTAGAAACCACTGTCGAAATTGAGTGTTGCTCTAGCGAAACGAGGTCAATGCGATTTGGATTTAATGCGAACCAATGAAGACGCAAGAGAGACCAAGCATCCAGTGACAATGCACACGCCTGGTCAAGTTGTGTGCTACTCCAACTACTAGTTGCTTATTTCGAACTCATAGACCTCGATATTTCACGGGCTTAGTTACTCATCTGTGGGGTAAGTGAAAGGAGACACCATTCTAACTGAAACTGCGCAAGTTTTACTAAACTGCCAAAGTGTCAACAAGTGGGTGAGGACGAACATCTGTCGTGACAAGCCAGTGCCTACACTACAGTCGGAGTTGTACTCAACGATCTTGTCGCGACACTGGGGAGCAACTTAAGTCAGTTCTGACCGTTGAGATAGCGTACAAAAAACCACCGGAAGACAACATGAACAGTGAAAAACAGACAAGATTGCTAAATTAAAGTCATTACTATTCGTTTGTGATGATTTTATAAAGTGGTGAGACGCTTTGGGCAAAAACCAAGATTGATTAGTATATAAGCAATTATTGATACAAATATCGCAAACCCATTGGCATAAAGATATGTTATATTTAATTAAGAATAAATCCACGTAAATATATTGATTGTCTCCGGAGTAGTTAATTAGAGCAACACACAAACCAGACAAAACCTAATGTGGTGTAGAGTGTAAAACGATAAAGTAAATTTGCAAGATGGCATGGCTAGACAACATAAAGCAGTAAATACTTGAGCTAGAATGGCTTCGACAATAGCAGTCATAAAGCAATTTGACGCAGTACCAGCGGTAGAGGCTTATGTCAAGCGTAGTTTCTTTTAGTGTTTGCCTACCATTGATAGTGAAGATTGTTGATGGTGACCACCAACATGTCTTTACTTAAACAAAAAGGCAATAACAGTTGACAGAGTCGAGTAATGATGACGTCCGGCAGAAACATCACTCAATCACAGAAATGATCAATGTAATTAAGGTGAGGAGACTAGCCACACAGATGGCAATGGAATGCACCAAGCGATGGGTGCCTAGTGCGATCCATCGAATCACTGAGCCAAGTGAGGAGATAGAGGGTGAGTGGAGTGAGAGTGTGAGCAGCTAGAGTGCCAGTGAAGAGGCCGACTGGGAGAAAGTCATCACTGGCACACCAGCTTATAGCTACAAGTCTAGCCAGCTGTCCGCCCACGGCACGCATTCGTCTATACCTCGTTATCTGCAAGCAAAAGGTACGGCATATCTTGCACTAGTTTATGTTGATGTGAAGCGACAAAAGCAAAGCGTGTTGCTTCTACACTTCTTGTGATAGCCATACCTCTTTGCACAAGATATCGACCCTTACATGTGTCCATCGAGATTGGTGGAGTGCACAGGAGACTGTGAGTGAGTGCATGGACACTCGGGCCAGATGGCTCTTTGCACTCGTGCTACTGGTCATCACACACGGGAACAGATGGCACTGCACTCCATCACATTCAAACTTCTCTAATTCGAGGTAATCAATTCCCCTCGGCTTCGACACTTCAATGTAAAATACCCTACACACAGCAATATGTAACACTGCTATATATCAAAAAATATATTATAATGTAGTGGTTAAATAAAATTTTTACAAGAGGGCTGGCGCTAAAGGACCGTCTGCTTCTTGTAAAAAAACGGCGGCAAAGCCGCCGATATCAAGCTCGAATTTTCATAATTCGAAGGGTAATGCACAAAATTTGAATCGAATCGAGCGAGAAGAAAAAGTTCGAATTCTGAATCTAATTGACTGAGAATTCGAAGATTTATGCACATAATTCGAATCATAACAGTTAAAGTTAGATTCGAATCCAACTTTTGTTGTTGTAATTCGAAACAATTAAGCACAGTAGAAGTAGCGTAACTCTCACAGTACAAAAACGTGGGTGACAGAATACAAAAAAAATGACATAACTTTGAACATAGAAAACCACCATATTATTCATTATAATAATATATATATAATAATATACAAGGAGAAAAATTAATGAGCAATTCGAATTTGTTAAGAATTCAATCGAATTTCCGAAACAAATTATTGTTGTTCGAATTCAAATTCTTATTCAATTCGACTTGAACTTTTTACTATTCTAATTCAAATTCTTTTTCGATTTTAAACTTTTGGTTAATTCAAATTCTCATTGCTTTCCAATTTTAAATGTGAGAAAAACTGGTTTTTGCCTCATCAGATATATGTTGGGCTTAGTGTGAAAGATTCACTGGGTTAGGTTTAAAAGTAGCACTAGAGTAAGACTACGCTTATTAAAAATAATCAATCTTACCAAATCTAGCATTTAAATTCGAATTTAAGTTTAAATTAAGTGTTTGATTATATTACTTTACTGTAGTTATTAGGTCTCGCCACTAAATCGTTCGAAAGCCGCCAATTATAGTGCATAGATGGCGATAGTGTAAATAGCATGATTTGGTAGCGAAATCCAATAAAATCATTAA
>WURS02002021.1:0-12772 GCA_011762765.2 Rhinocypha anisoptera
GTCTCTCTTTTTCCCCTCTACTGGTTCGACGAGATGGATACGCCCTCCCTCCCCTTGCCCCCATCAGGAAAAAAAATCATCAGGGGTCGAAACGTTCGGTCATGGGGCACGGTATGGGTACGGAGGTAGAGTGGAGGAGGGGTTTAGGGGAAAGGAATCGAGAAATGAAGGGTCGAGAGAGAGAGGAGGAGGACAGGATGGGGGGGAGGGGAGGAATATCATCGTCCCCACACACCACTCCGCACGCCGTGAGAGACCACGCGGGGAAATTGATGGGCTTGTTAATGAATTCAGTGCGGAGGTGAATCTCCGGGTTTCTTTGTTGCCTCGCGACCACGCTTTGCGGGCTGCACGCGATCCAAAACGTTTTAGACGGACAGCCGTTAATTTCCGTTTGCTCGGAGCTTTAGCCATTAGTTTCCCGGGAGGAAGAATGCCTCGGAGAGGGACAGGCAGGCAATCTGAGAGCACTAACCGAAGCGGCCTTGCTATAATTCTTGAAAATAGGAAACCTGGAGAGCGGTCGAGGAAATTAAATATCGGTTCTGGAAAAAAAACCAGGAGTGCCTTAATTCGTTGACGTGTCTCGGCATTCTCCGGTTATTGCGATCAAAATCGGAAATGAAAAATGTGAAATTAAACTGATGGCTGCAGTGAGTTACTCTGATAATTGTAGTCGCAGTCAAAAACCAACATGCATTTATGGTGTTGGGACAAGATGTCTTTCCAATGTGTCGCAATATTGGCCATTCTGTACAAACACTTGGGCATCGTAGTCCCCCAATTCCCTAGATTCGTAATATGTCTCCCTCGATGATATTTCCTTCAACATATGACAAAGTTTTGACCTAGAAAACCCAAGGTAATTCAATGAATTCGGAACTTCAGAATTCTCTCCAGAGGAGACTTGTCGCGCCCAAGGAGGAGGACCATAGCGCCACTTGGGTCGTGATTTATTTTTATGCGCTTCCTAACTCATGTCCGAAAAAGCGTCCTTAACCTTGCGAGACGTCATTGTTTTTTTTGAGAATTCCAATAGATACGTATGAAGGATTTAACCCTACGGAAAACCCAGGGGCATGTTTTTCTTCAATGAGCGATTACTGACTGTAATTGATACAATTTTTTAAAAACAAACACATCTTTTTATTTAAAAATTGATAGAGTTAGTCCCATAAAGCACTTTGTAGGAATATTGGCCGACTTATTGAACTGGAATTATCATATTGCTTCTGTTGCTTCAGTCGTATGAATTGTTTTTGTACAAAGATCTATTTCATTCGTAATAAGTGTACATTACTCTTAAAGAAATTTATATATTGTGCATTTGTTCAATCAGAGTTATATTATGGACTTGTTTTTTGGAGAAGTGCATACAAACAAACCATAAAGCCTGTTTTAATTTTACAAAGAAGAATAAGTGGAAGTACAAGTCCAAAAAATGGATATGAACGTTCTTAACCCATTATTCATTAGTCTTAGTTTGCTCCCATTGAGACATTTGTACATGTATAAGTTATTGAAAATATTTTTAAATAATAATTTGGAATATGCCGAATGTTTCGGACAGTGCACATAATTTGCAAAGGGGTAGTGTAAAACTAATTAAATCGAAGCTCACAATGTTTAAGTGGTAATTTGCTTACATAGGAATAAATATTTTCAACATTATACCCAAATACATAAAAGTGTAAAATTGTGTAATAAGTTTTAATGTCTGGTAAAACCATGGGTACTGTCCAATGAATATATTAATGTTTTGTTTCGAGTTAATATACATTATGGGCCTATATATATTTAAATTTGAAAATTATTATTTGAAAAAGTGATATTTCTATGTCATAGCAGTGCATTCATTTATTTTATATGACGGTTGCTTCAGTACAGGTATTGCCTAAATAGCCACCTAAAGTTTTCTTGTTCAAGAGAAAAATAAATTGTGATTATTGACGTTAAAAGAAAACTGGATTAACTAAATGAATTAAAGGAAAAATTAATTGAAAAATTTTCTCACTAAAATGAAATCAGGAAAGTGATATGCAACACAGGGGCGTCATCTTCTGATAGTAGTCGAGCTATCACTTTTGAAAATTTCGTTTCACCTTAAGATATTTTGTTTAGATAATCGGATGCAGGTGGTCATATGTCGTGTTCCCTTTGGGAAGTAATTCCTTTTAACGAATGGAAATGTTCAGGAAAAACCATGGTTAATCAGAATGATTGATTTTATAATTTCCTTGGTTGCTTCCTTCATTATTTTGTTTCATTGATCTTGTAAATCGTTATAAACATCCAAAGCATCTTAGACGTGGTTAATCGACGAAGGCTCTTAAAACGTCGAAAACGGGCGTGGTTAGACTTTTTTGGACTGTATTTTCTCCTTCCAAGTGGTAATTATCATAGAGTTATAATGCGTAGAGCGAGCCTCCAGGCTGCGCGGTAGAGAGAAAGCCTTTCCATCATTGAAACCACGTGACTTTTCCACGGTGGCACGCGATTGGTTTTAAAAAAAATTCATAATACACTCCGAACCATTATACACGTATTGCAGTACACTGTAATCGTAAAGGCAGAATTTAAGGAGCACAGGATTTCAATTACAATCAGGGAAATCACAATTTTTTCATTCTTAGAGTACTTCAGCACCACAGATCTTTACGTTTTACTTTATATACATTACAACAAAACAGTGTAACAACAAATTCTTACTCAAGTTCACGGTGACTATATTATACAATCAAATAAGAACATGAAAAAAAACACAAAAAGTTAAAATTCAATTTAAATACGTATATGATGGTCCTGTTGTTGGATTAGGATTAAGTTATTCCCTGTAAAGATTACTCACTTGATATTTTGCTCCCACGGAACTCTTAATGTAGATAAATAAGCAAAAGGTGTAACGATGACAGAAACTTCGTCTTGCCTTAAGTCACGTGATCATTGGTTGCACAATGCGCTGTAGCCAACACTCGCTCTAGCTAATTATAACTCTATGGTAAGTATGAAATTAATAGTAAAAAAAAACGATACCATTGTTTTATGCGATCGTTGCTTAGCGATCAAGTGAACTATTTATTTCTCAGTCAAAAGTTTCGTGCTTAAAGAGTCAAAGGAAATTAATTAATAATTATGCGTCTCTCACGTTCAAGATTCGGAAGACACCTAATTTTAAAAATTTGCTTTGATTATTCAGCCGTAATAAGAGCCCGTCATCGACTCCCACGCCGCTGGATTTCAGCGCCTGCCCCAACTTCACTTCCCCGCTCCCCTTCTCCGTTCATTCGCCTCCGCACACATCCGCAAGGTCAAAATAAAAGACCACAGCTGTCAAGCACTTCCCCCAAGGGCTGTTTCGGTGCCATTCAATATTGGAAAAGTTTTCCTTTCAAAAAAGCGCACGAGTAGTATCGTATATCCGCTATCCTTAGGATGACTTTCATTTGGTCTGGTGAATTTTAAAGCAATAATAATCAAAATAAAAATATAGGTTGGTCCCCTGAAAATGAAAGCAAAATCTATGGATTAGAATGAAAAAAAATAGGAAAAGTGCCGTTTTACTCGAACAATTATATTCACTTTTACTTTAATCGGATGACGGCTATTTAATAGCCGCGGTGGATCCTTTTGGCACTTATAAGAAGCACAGTCAAAAATCAGTCATATTTATGAGAGTCGCGAACGTGAAGAGATAAAGACACCAGTTTTTTTATCAGATAAACGTTTTAAATTTTATCTTCTTCTCTAAATCGCAGAAATAAGACTTTCGGAAAGGATTTCAAAACGACAATTCTGCTACGTTGTTCGCCGGTCGAAAATAAGCTTAGCACGAGGAATATACAGAAGCAGGAGTGATTTCTGAGAAAAATTGGAACAAATGTCCTTTCCCTTTCCTGTGAAGTATTTTTATATTGCTTCAACTTGTGACTCCTTTATTCTTTCCGAAGATTTTGTTCTGAAATGGTAAAAAAATCTGATTCTTGTTTTTTTTCCTTCGTTTACCCTAGGTGAGCACCTCCTTTTGTCATACGATTGAGACTCTTGAAGAACCCCTCTGATGAAGGAAGAATTATTTTTCTTCTGATTGGTGACAAGAGTCACCCAACTTATCTCTCTTTGAAGATGGAGTCGTGGACATTTCCTCAGGAAAGGTAAAAGGAGGAAGAAATCCTTTTTTTTCTCTTTCTTTTTCTTTTTGCATGAATTTTGAATCTTCCTTTTTCTTTTTGCAAACATAGGAGTAGCCCGGTTTCCACTTAATTATTCGTGTTTTAAAAAAATCTTGTCTGTTCATGTCTTGAGCCATGTTTTATTGAAGGATATGAATGTATTTCCTTCATAAGAAGCCGATTGTACATTTTCGTTTTGGTATTCAAGCACGCAGTATTTTACCAAGATTAGTTTCGTTACATCGTCTCGCTTAAAAATGTGAATAAGTCGGTAGTCATCATCGTAAGGGAAAATTCTTCGATTAGGGAATTTGATTTACCCTCACACCTTAGCGTAATTCCCTTCAAGTTCAGGGGTCCCCGTTTTTAAAATTTACTTTTTATCACTTGAATAGGTTGAAGCGGCATGGGCCAAACGTGTTAACCAATGATATTAACATATGAAGAATACATTTTTTGGACATTGCATATTGACCTCATATAGTATCCTGGTTTATTCTGAACTATTCGTTTAGTTCTTGTAGTAAATCATGGCTCAGGGATATAAAGCATGTTAAGAAATTCTCTTATGGAGCTAAAAAATATTTCAAACCTGTTAAGACACACATTATCGAACTTTGAATTTGGAGTTAAGATCTTTGGAAGGAGAGGGCGATTCTCGGAGCCACGTCTATTTATAGGCTTGGCTTAGTGTTTGGGGTTTTAATTGTTGTCTTTTGCCGAATTTGGGAGGCGAGGAAAAGGGAGAGTTCGAATATTGATGAGAAAGATGTCTTGAAGTGCACGTCTTCACGTGCTGCATCCCAATTTCTAGCTCTGCAATGTTCATTCGTGTCTCTTCATTTCGCCCGTTGAAAGTTTGCGACACTGGCTGTAAGCTTCGCTCGGAAGGGTTCTCTGGGCGGGCAGACGGGTTTTGCCTCGGCTAGTTGAAGATTGTGGTTTATTTTGTCTGGATAAAAGCTGACAGTTGGATAGCAGGCCATGTTTGACTCTGCTTCGCCGTAAAGTTAAAATGTGCCATTAGAAATTAATTAAACTCGATTTGGCTTTAAGTGGCTAAGATATTCTATTATGGTTTTGAGACTCCTACCTGTTTAGTGACGGCGCTATGCCTTAGTGTGGAGGGCAATGTCTCTTAGACGGGTACCGTACCTACCGGGTTAGCCTGGTGGGTAGCGTTCTCGCCGGCTAACCCAAATGTCGTGGGTTCGAATCCCGCTCAGGGCATGGGTGTTGTGTTTGTTCAGATGGGTTTTTCTATGAATTGAAGAGGTGCGAAATGATCACAGCCGTCGAAGCATCCTATAAACAAAAATACTACTACGGGGTGCCGTGGAACGCTAGGATTCCTAAAAAAATATTACTAGGTCTTCCACGAAAAATGATTATTAAAGTCAGTGGAAGATAAACATAATCGAACACTATAGGAAATCAACAGAGGAAATAAAATTTTCTGAAAGGAATAGATTTAATATATTTGAATGAACCTGATGATGCCGTAGAACGGTGAAACGCGTTGTACGATCAAGTAAAATCTGTTGAAAAGTGCGAGACATCTGTTATTCCAACCATGAATGGATTTTATTTCTCTTTAAACCTCCTTACCACGGTGATAATTGTGACATAAGGAATCATGTTATTAAACGTAAATAGAAGAAGATAGTTATATTATAATTATTATGTACAGGTTTATTTGGAGTATAAACATCATTTTAAGGGTCTAACAAGGAAAGAAATTATTGAAATAAGACACACTAGGTTTAATTCCACAGAAATGATTTGCGCAACTCAACCGGTTTCAACCTTTCCAGGTCATTATCAAGAGTAAAAGTTAAGTTACGTAAAATTATGTTAAGTAAAGGAATTAACCCCTGTGTGTTTTATTTCGATAATGTCGAGATTCCACAAAGTAACCTCGCCGATAATAGAATTTAAAGGGAAGAAAGTTTTAGAAACACTGTTTTCCAGCGTTCGGCAAAGTACTAACTTTAGGGGAGGGTTCAATTGATTTTTTACGATAATAGTGAAACCTCTGGCTTTTTCAGTATCGTCACGCCCTCGGAAAACAGTAAACGACAATTAGTAATGAACTGGCTGCACTGTCCTAAATGAATGACACCTTATATTCCTTAGAGCTTAGTACGGAATGAACACTATCCACATCTAATGAGAGCATACTTCCCGTTGTCCACCGTGGTTACCTTTTGTAAAGAAGCATTTCGGAAATAGAACCAATCTTCACCAAGAATTTATCATCATCACAAAGTGGTCCCTTCAGTCTATTCTCTTTTTTATGTCGACTCCCTACTATTTGATCTGTTCTCACTTTCCTGCCCGTATGGGTGGCTAGAAACCTCTAATTTGCTCATTGAAGTATTCACTTTCTTGGTGAAAATCATATCTCTGGAGCCAAAATAACAATATATATTTAAAATTTGAGTAATTTGGATTGAAATGAGCTGAAAACCACGAGGTCCATTATTAGATGTTGTGCGAAATGCAGAAATGATTTCTTCCGACAAAAAAATCAGAATTAGGACGCCAACCTAACTTGAATTGATATTATTTTTTCTTAATAACTCATCTGGGAATAATCCCTATTTAACTGCATCCTACGTATAACGTGATGCCCTATGTCTCACGTCCTGCTACGCCGCCCCTCGGGGCTCGCGTTAACTACTCGTGGCTTCAATGTCACAATGTAAGGATAAAGAAATTATTCAGTTGAGTATCGATTCCGCCTTAAATGGCGGGTTTTAATGTGGTGTTAAACACTTATCTGATGCCAGTCTCTCAGTATTTTTTGAACAGCCTAATATGTTGTTATTACGATGGAGGCATAATTATTATGAAGAAGATTTTAAAATGTGATAGAGGGCACTTCCAGAGTAAGTTCCAATTTTGGAGGATAAATAATAGTAAAGGAAAAATGTTGAAAATTCTAATGTAAAGTTCCTACTCTCTTCAATTTTTCTAGCTCACTAGGGAAGGAATATATCAATCTTTCGATGAATCCCATCAAGTAGGATTGAGGGTGGAAAACAAGAGTGAGAAGAACTAGAGAAATTTGAATTCTCTTAGATTCGTATAGGTGTAGGTATTGATAATTTTTCACTTCAATAACTAAAAGTTAATTAATTTCGAGTACAAGTTCGCTGCTTACAAAACGTGAAATATTGATTAATCGGCACTAATTTCTCCGTATCTATACAATACTTACCTAACCGACATCCGACCATAGCTAAAATAAAAAATAATAAGTTTGTTTGTACCTACTTATATTACCAACTCAATTTTTCCCCTCTGTTTTATAAGGAATCTATTATGAATTATAATGATGTTTTTCAGAACATCAATGCCATAACTTCAAATGTTATTATTAATCCACGATAATGATGTCATGCCCCGCGAGTCACCTTGAGATAGTCTGACCGGACTCGATTGTGGGGCACTGTTTGAGAGAAATAACATAGTGATCGAATAAGGAATGTGAAGGTATCAGCAAGGTCTTTTATCACCTGCTTTCTCACCTACTATTAATTCTCATAGTGGCTAATTTTAGTTTTGTTCCGCATAAATATTCTTCGACGAAAGGACGGCTGTATAAATTTACCGTCGACCGTGTGAGCCTGGGGGTAGCGCGCTCGCCGGTTAACCCTGGGCGGGATTCTAACCCGCGACCGGAAAGCGGGTTCGAATCCCTCGCGTATGATTGTTATGCTTGTCTAAAAGGGTTTTTTTCTGTGATTTGAATACATATGTCCAAAATGAACTTGGCCGTCGAAGTACGCTATAAACAAAGACACTACTACTATAAATTTACCATTTCTCAATTGCAGTGTAAACTTTGTAATATTCTGCGCTGTCAGTAATTTGTATTGTAAGATTTAAATTTGTGGGAACTATCCGTTTTAGAAAGGTTGAAATTTATTGCGGAACAAAATATATGTGTGTTATTTTGGATAGGTCAGTGATTATTATTTGCATGTAGTTATATAATTACGCCGCGGGTCCTAAGGCTTTGTCACGGTTAATATTTTGTCAAAATGTTTGATTGGTGAAGAAAATTAACGTTTTATTGTGTATGCCTGCTACTATTCATATGATTCAGGTAATTTCATCGGGTACAAGTGATTTTAGGCACACAATATCATCCACATTAAAATAAATGCACAATTTATTTTGCTTTGCTCAAACTATGAAGTGTGACTTTGATGTTGATTAATCTTATTTCGTTTATATCCAACTTTTTAACCTGGCCAAAAAACGTTAAATTCTCATTATTCCTACTTTATCTCTTGGTAAACTATTCGAAGCACGCAATTCTTTCCAAATTTTCCGTTTATCGACTAACTTGGCTTTTTTTGCAGTTTGATAAACTTTGCACGAGCATTCATTGGTGATTGATTGGATGTCAAAGCAGGCATGTGCGCGCATACATGCAAGAGTATATACGTATATATACTTCGAAATCCAATACGAGCGCCTCACTGGCGACCCAGTCAGGACAATGGACTGCGTAAATTCGCGGAGATACGTGGGCTTATATGGAATTGCTTTATGGTTGAGTAGTAGAGGGCAGTGGTCCAGTATTCTGTTATGTTTACCTTCTTGTAAACATTGAATATGTTAAATATAAATTTTGATATTACTTAAGTGCATTATTGTCTTCTATTAAAACTAAGACTACTACCACTAATATAGTATTATAACTTAATTCAGGCTCGTCGGTGGTACATGAGCTAATCTAAGAACTCCAAATATAATTTGATGCACTATCGACGGTTAAATTTGACACTATTCTTTGTCATTGTACGTAAACCTTTAAAGACATCTCGAAACTTAAAATATATACAAAATACTGTATTTTCCCGGCCATCGGACGTACCGGCTCATAAGACGCACCGCAATTTTTTGGATTGGAGTTTATAAAAAAAATAATGGCGCATCATTAAATCAACAATATTTTATGAAATGCGATTTTTACATTACAAAATTGACGACCTTATTGAAGGTCCTTCCTCATGGAATAGGTGAGATTAAAAGTTGAAGGAATTATTTTATTTCTACATTGAAGTTATTTTAATACGAATATGGCTAATCCTGACGCTGAGTAAAAACATCCAATTCCCATAGGACGCAGGCGGATTTCAGATAAAATTTTAGAGTGGAAAAGTGTGTCTTTTTTAGCCAGGAAATATGATATTTCCGCGAAAGCTGACATCTGAACGTTTTACGTAAACAGATATGGTCATACACCAAGTTCCTACGACCAGGCATTGATTAATTTAGAGATGGACACGAGGGATAATAATGAAATTAAAAAAAAATTGGTATTTGGTATTTTATTTGGTATACACAATATTTGGTAATTTAAACAAAAACCCAATCTCGATATAAGGATAGATTCTCTTTCCGTCCCCTCATATATAATTTATTACCTAGATTACTTCTGTGGATCCGAGGTACCGAGAGAAGGAAAGATGCAGACGCGAAGCCTTATCCGAGGCGGGACCACCCCGTTGATTCGTATTGATGGGAGACAGGGATACAGGAATCGAGTTGGAGTTTGAGGAAGTTTTGTGTCGGAGGGGGGGTATTCCTTTTGCAGTGACTAGATTCTGGTATCGAGCCTTTGTCGAATTTTTCTCCTTTCCCTCCCCCTTCTTCCCCCCCCCCACACCCCCCCTAACACCCCCCCCCCCCATCCCCCCCCCCCTCCCACTCCCACCCCCCCCCCCCCCCCCTCCCTCCCGCCCCCCATCTTTCTATCTCTCTCCGCGCGCGCGGCCGTCCGTTCTCTTTACCTCCCAAGTTTTTCTTTTTCTCAGCTGGAGCAGTTGGTGCCGCCTTTGAATGCCGGGTTGCCTTTTCGGGAGGGAGACGGGGATGTGAGAGGAAAAGAATGGGGGGTTGAAATATTTTCGGGTCCTGACCCAGAATCCTTTCCCCCCCCCTGCTCAACTTTCTTCTTAGGAGGAGGGTGCGATTGTGTTAATTAAGCTTTGGCCTTCAGAGATGTCAGTGGAAATCACCTTTTTTCAATGCCGGCTCCGAAATCGAGATTCGTGATGGGATTGTGTAACGCCTTCGCCCCTCCCTTTAATCCTTCGTTTTCCTCCTAGCAGATGTGAATGCCTAATGTAATCCTTAGGAGGCTCGCCCGACGGTAAGTTTTTCTTTCTTCGCCTTCGCTAGAGGTTGTTTTCCGGGTCTACATTTTCAAAACGCGACGGGAGGAAAAATTTCTCAGTAAAATTAAAAACCCTTTTGATCTGTTCGTTTTGGGTCATTTCCTCGTATCAGCCCCCGTCCGTCCCCCCCGGACTTACTCCCCGCAATTTTATCATATCTTTATGTCATTCGCTCCTTGCTTTTCTCCCTACATAAATTAAATTCTGTTGTGTGTAATTGAGTCGCTTCCGATTTGCTGTGTTTTAATTTGATCAAGACCCATGATGGTTGATTTTCATTCTACTGTTTTCTTATAGCATAGTCTCCATGTTTTAACGCTCCCATGATCATCAGTTACAAGTAGCGGGATTGAAATTATTATTGCTTATGTATTCTGAAGCGAAAACATATCTTCTATATTGGACTGAAGTAAGTTCGAGTGTATTATGTACACAGGCAAGACGGGCGAGGATGTTATGCAGCCTAGCATACCCAAACGTGCTTGTTCTCCAACTGCCCGTGAGAGTACTAGGAGGGAAGGATTTTTTTAAAGAATTAGCATTTGCTAGTAGCTTACAAAATATTTTATAGAAAAGTACGCTAAGCTGACGCAATTACGGGTGGACAAACAAAGAGCCCTTTTATATTTTTATTTCGATTTCATAGAAGCAAACATATTCCGTTTACAGTTGACACAAAAAGTCTTCTTTCGGTCCACCGATACTTGTTATTTTTTTTACCATCGATCGTACCTGCAAGGCCCACCGGCACCCAAAGGCGAAGCTCCCCTTAAGGGAAGATATATTTTTACGTGCGGAATAAAGTTTCAAACGGTACGACTTTTTTTTATTCTCGCGTTACTTGTCAAAGGCAGTGTACGAATTACCGATGTCGCCCAGAATACTCTCTTTCTTTTAATTCCTCATCCACGGCTGCTGAACTGCGCGCGACTCATGAATCCGGTAATGAGTTCATAAAATACAGTCGGTTGCTTAAGAGGGGAGAGGTTTCCTTTGGGTTCCTCTCCTTGTGGAGCCTCTAATGATCGAAGGAGCATGAAAGGGTAACAACCCTGGGTTGAAGCCCTCCAGTCTCCTAAGAAAGTGGGAATTCCGAGAATGAAGAAATTCTCGAGGAAAACGAAAGAGCGGAATGTATTAAGGTCCTTCAGGACAGTTATTTTTCCCTCTGCCCCGAAAAATTATTATTTCCTTTGGATCCTCGGTAAATTTAAAAGGTGTTTATGGCGCTGAAAATTTGACAGTAAAAGATGTTTACTCCTCAGAGGAATATTCCAGTAATCACGTTTTTTTTTAAATGTCTCTCTCTCTCTCTCTTGCATGGAAACGGGAATTTTTCCGAAAGAATAAAATTTTAGCCTCCGGCACGCAGTAAAATCTAAAAGGACGGAACAATACTTCCTCTTTTCCAATTCCCTCGATTAATCTTCATAACTTCGATAATATATGGCACAATCTCATTATACATTGCTTGTGACAAATTATTTTGTGAAAAAATATACTTGTTTTAATGAGATGACTTATATTTGTCATTGTATTTTTACGATTATGTGCACGTTTACGCTTTGCTAATGCTTTAAAAACCTCATGCATACCGCTGCATGCAAAATTTATTTTTGTTGAACTAGAAAAGGTGGTAATGGAGAGTTTGTAGGAGTTCATTCATCGTCGCTGCTCATTCTTCGATCTTGGTAGGAAAGATACCTCAGCAAAAATATACGTGGCACATGGTGTTTACTAAAAACGTTCCAATAGTATTTTATCAATTCGGTTAGAATCGACGGGAAAATGCTTAAATGATTTCTAAACTTTTAAATCACGAGGCGACATTTTAAAAAACGTTTCTTCGTTTACGCCCTATGAACGTCAAACCGACGTAATTCGAGTGAAATGGATGGGAAAACCATGGGCTTAATCGGTCACGGGACTGTCGTCTAAAATTCCCGGTTATGATGCGAGAGACGGAGTGGAGTCTTGTCCTTAGTATTTGACCAAGTACTTATATGGATTTGAACCATCGAAATAAATATTCATCTTCAGTTCTTCGAGTTGTATAGCAGTGAATTTCATCTTGTGTTATTTTTGAAGTCGTTTCTGTGATTCAGACATTTCTATACCTTTCACGTGTGAAATAGTCCCAAGCGCATTCGAAATTCGATTTCATGCCCTGAGAAGCCACAGCGTCTTTTTTTCCGATTATTTATCGCTCTTTCACCTTCCGCTAGACATTTGATAATGCGCTTTCTTGGTTCTTTTTTTCTTTGCTTGCATTAATGGAATTGTGCCCACTGTTTCCATGAACTATTTCTCCGTTGAATTATTTCTGAAGCCTGCGTTGGATCCTGTACTGTGTTAATGATCCCATGTCGTCTTACGTACTTAATACCGTTCACGAATAAATCATTT
>WURS02002032.1:0-12771 GCA_011762765.2 Rhinocypha anisoptera
GGACCGTGGGGGCTGCCGCTCCCTCCGTGCACGTCTATTGTTTGAGTTAATGGCACTAGGCATTCGCGAGACAGCAGCTTCTGCGTACGATGGGGAAACCACGCTCCATCACGCGCGACGCGACCACGCACGCATGACGCTGTCAGGACATGGAGAGCGCTCCTCGAATGGCCTATAGGATAACGCCAAGAGACGGGGATCTTTCGAAAAAGAAAAATTTGACCCTCCCATCCCTTAAACCGTAAAAAGTTTCCAAGGACCAGTCTTTCCAATTTATTCTTTGGGCGAAATGACAGATTATAAAGTCTTTCAGAATAAAACGTGCCATTACAAATTTAAATGGCAAAAACGTTCCCACCATCCGTTCTTTTATCTTCCCAATTCACTTTACATTCCGCAGAAACGTAAATAATTACGCATATGCACCAATCATATATGTAGCTATTTAACATTAATCAAAATCGTTTTCAACAAGCCAATCACTTTTCCAATCAGGCATTTTCACGTGCTATGCATTTCCATTATAATAGAGTGTATTGCTTAAATGTAATCTTTCATGTTACTAACTCTTAGATATCGATAAAAACCAATGAAAAATTCGTGATTTAAACCCAAAGGTATTTTTTTTAATGAACTGAAGAAAGAACTGAAACGATTAAAATCTTATTGATTTTCGTATGATATTTTCCTGGAAATTCAAATGATTTTAAAATTCCTAATCCCAATCAAGTCATTATAACCATAGTCACCGCTCACTAGACAATGATTATACCTAAGAACTGCTTTCTTTACTAAAGTACTTTAATTACAATATTAATACTATAGATTACAAAAAACTAAGATATACTGACAAGGAATATTTTTAAGAATTAAACCCAAACAATCACCCCACGATAAATTGGTAATTTTCCACTTAAATCTGAGCTATAACAATTACTTTCAATACTCGAATATCAGAACCATGAACTGTTTTTGGCAATATTTCATTTTATTATTTCCTTTCAGCTTATCTATTATAAAATATTCTCATATGTGTTCTCTATTCTCCTTACTGTTTAAAAATTCCTTTTATTCTATTTAATATATACGATATTTTATCTCATGGGGCGACAGTAGTGTTTTAGGTATAAGAAATGATCTTGAATGTGCGAGAAAGCTTGTCCAACCTGTAACAACGGCTAATTTGAATAGTTCTAACAACTGAAAACAGTAAAAATTCCACTCATGAAGTACGTTGAAGAAATCTGATACATTGACAAAGCATTTGGAATTTCCTTATACAATGTGTTTCGTTAACCCCCTGACCTTTATTGGCAAGAGGATTATTTTTGTTCCTGGGAGTATCGTCCATGCCTTAATTGTTAGACCGAAGGTTATGAGCAAGACAAATGTTAGTTCCCGCGGCGTCTATTGCCCTGCGAGTAAGTGAAGATGGCATCTAATTCCACATGAATTTTAGAAATGAGATTAAATTCAATAAAAACACCATTAGTGAAGGTAGCATGAAACCTCAACAGTTATTTTATTCTCATTAACATGATGACGGCTAATGTATATATTATTCCAAGTAATATAGGGATGTCCACTGTCAAATGTGCTTTTTAAGCTATACTCGAAGGAGATGGTAAAATAGGCGTGGAAAACGGTTGAGTCAGAAGTAAAAGTTGGTGGAGAACTCATTAAATCAGTCATATTCGCCAACGACCAAGCCCTAGTTATTAATTCACCCAAAGAGTTGCAAACCTTGCTGAGTGCTTTACAGGACCACTGTGAAAAGTTTGGTTGAAAATTAAAAGTAAGAAAGCGAAGGTAATGAGATTCTCGATAAGTAAGAAGACCAGGCTGAGTATCATACTATAAGGGCATAAATTAGAACACGTAGAAAAGAGAGAGATCCTAAATAAAGAATTGAAGAAAATATTAGGGAAAACCCCCATATGGAGCATAGCATTATACGTATGAATCCTAAAACCTAGAACATGAGGAAGGATGATGAGCATAGATTGTAGAATTTTGAGATGTGGGTTTGGCAACGGACGGAAAAGGTGAGGTGGACGGAGAGAAAAACGAATGAAGAAATTCTGGTATGGTAGAGGAGGAGAGGTGTTTTCTGAGGGAAATCCAAAAAAGACAGGAAAGGTGGATGGAATGGGTACA
Organism: Rhinocypha anisoptera; assembly: GCA_011762765.2. Lineage (NCBI taxonomy): Eukaryota > Metazoa > Arthropoda > Insecta > Odonata > Chlorocyphidae > Rhinocypha > Rhinocypha anisoptera. The sequence continues at coordinate 2,158 of WURS02002032.1, forward strand.
CAAGAGGCAATGGGTTGTTGAAGGTTGTAATAAAGGGTAGAATGTTGGGTGAGCGGGGTAGGGCTAGGAAGAGAATAGAGATTTTGGATAGAATGATAGGTGGTAGGAAATATGCTGATTTGAAGAGGGATTAATTCAGATGTAGCACGGAAAATATAACCTGAGAGTCTCATAAACTTTAATCAATGATGACGGACTCAACGAAGGAAAAGAATCCCGGCATCTAAAGAGTCCTTCCCACTAGGTCGTACCCTGTAGCAGGAGAATGTAGACATCTGCAGTCGCCATCCCACAGAACACTATGACAACCATCAGCAAGAGAGAACTCGAGGCGTTTCACCTGACTATAGCGTTTATAAATAGATCGGCATTAGTGATTCGGGTGATATCAGGTTTGGGTAGGATAAGTTAAAAAATATTAAATGTGAAATGGGGAGACGAAAAGTAGACAACCTACAGTCGAGTGACATAACAGAAAAGGATAATGGGGATGGATAAATATTTGAGCTAAGATTTCAGGGACATTCATGGCGGAGAAGAGGAAGTCAACTTGTAAAGCGACAGTACTGCGGACGAAATTATAAAAGTGAATACTGGCCAAGTGAGTGAGATATCATTATTGGAAACACAATCAAGTTAGTCATCTTCCAAGTTAAAATGTCCGGCTGTCATAGGGTAGTGTAAGTACTTTGAGTATATGTACCAATAATCTAACACGCCAAATGAAACCAATTAGACTAGGCCGTAGGGAGACAAAAAATAATTCAAAAAAATTGTTAGAGTTCCATTTTGTTAAGTAGATGCGGATGCAAACCACAATGAAAATAGAAAACACAATGAAAACAAACACAGGAAATGAAAAGTCATTTTGGATTATTCGAAGGAGAACAGAAATAAAATAGAATTTAATGCAAAGACATTAATTTTACGCAAAACTATAGAGACCCTTTCAAGATTTTTGATTCTGGTAGACCTCCAATACCTCGTAACAGTATCTAGTAGAATTATCGTGTCTAGGAAACCTAGCTTTAATTGGTAGAACAAAATTATGAAGGATGAATGATGGAGTAATTAATTAGAATGTAATTATACAAATTATATTGGTTATTAAATTAGTCTCCTCATTATTTGGAGACTTCAGAGATCAGTTTTTACAACATGTGGGACCTTGGAAAATATGCTTAACGCATCATGAAGAAAGTCTATATTTCAAGAACATCTACTAGAGAAACCTGATAGCAGGGACCCCTGGCTGATCAAATAAATTGAAAATTGTGGCACATATTGAAAACGAGTGAACCGCTCACGCTCCGATTGCTATTTGGTCACTGAGGTGAATTTTCTTTACGAAAAAGAAACGGGACTCCGAATTTACGCTGATTTCCTATCTGGTGCATAGTGAAACTTATGTAGGCATTCATTTCAATTCCTCAATCGTGCGTACTTTAACTCTATGACTGACATTGAATGGTCTAATTTTTTTTAAAAGTATGGTTTCAAGTCTTGTCAGCATTGCCAGGATTTTCAGACCGGAAGAAAAGTTATAAAAGGATAAGAATACAAGGGTTGAAGGGTCTTGATCAAATTGTTCAACTTTTTTTATATTATTTCAAGTCTGGTTTAGCTATTAGACTCTTCAGACCGGGAGGTAGGGTATAAAGGGTGTGAATGGAAGGGTAGGAGGAAGTTTAGGCTCACAAGAGCCCTTAAAATATGTTTCAACTAGTGAAACTACTCCAGACTTAATTGATCAAAATTAGGAGTCACTTAAGCGCTACAATCTTAACTTCAATTTAATTTCCAATTGATCGGGAGTCAGAAAATAGTTTATCATTAACAATTTCATGATTGATAGATTATCAGACTATTAATTTAAATAAAAGTTTACGTGTGATCACCAGTGTCGGTTCACAAGAGCTAAATGGAGATACCGAGAATGTTTCAGGAAAGTGACACAGCACTCAGAGATAGCCAGAGCCATCTCGCGGTGAAGAGCTTTACTTATTCGCCGCTTTTAAAAGCGCGATACCGGCATTGATATTCCATTCATTCTTAATGGAAGGCCTGCACTACTGTTTAAAAAAAGTCAAATGAAAATAAGTATATGATAACTGTCATTCAGAGATATTTTTAAATAAAAATTATATTGTCATGGCTGTGTCAAGGGTTAACAAAAATTCGGACCAATGGAAATATCTTTAATTCATGAATTATAATAAAGTTAAAAAGTTAACCTATAGGTCAAATTCATTTCCTAATGAGATATGTAAGATATATTCTTAATTTCGGTAAAGTATCCTGAAAGGAATAGACAATTGCCATCATGGTTCTACTATATATCACCATGGCAGACAGAGAGGAACTATACAAGGAGTTAAAATAATTACTTAGTCTGTACACTCTACTCTCATAGCCAACAAAAGCATTGGGGCTGAAACAATGTTCTATACAGATAAATTATATATTGAGTCACCAGAGAAACTGCCAAATCGACCACAGGGTCTCTGCCAAATTTCAATAATGTACATTCCATTAATCCGTGAAATGTTTTGTAAATATTTTTGATAATTGTATACGCGTATTATTTATTCCCAGCTTCATAGTGGTCAGATCTCATTCAAATTAGGAAAACAGTCGCTAATGTAATATTAACTCCACTTCAAATCTATTCCTTTCACTCAAATACAATCAGTACCAGAAAGTATTTTATGTGTTCGCATACCAGAGATAAAGTGTCCAGGTAGCTTTGCCATCCGATTAATATTATTATTAAAGCTTTAGCCTTTGTGTCCATAATTTAAAAATAGCGAGGAAACCATTTACGTGTTCATTTTGTGGTGAATTTTTATTTTTCCTGCACAAGATTGAAATGGAATTGATGGATTCTAATTGAATTAAATTTTCATTTTAAATAGAAAAAAATATATTAGAACTTCCATCATAGGCACATCCTCCACCGTAGCGAATTAATTGAAAATTGACTCTCTCACAAAATTTATTATCATATAAAAAGATGATGCTCAACCCGAGGATTATTATGACACGTGAGTGGAAAAATCGGCAAGGGCGTGTGAAAGTTCACCCGTTAGGATATGGGAGAGTTCTTAGCCTGTGTCACTTATCAAGGAAGATTTGTTGCCAAAATAGCCACAAACAATGGGTATAGCAAAAAGTTATCAGAGGCACCACAGATATATAAACCTTACGTCCCATTCATTAGCCAATCAGTAATTATCCTAATATTAAATTAAAATAAATATTTGGCATTTTTCCGGGGTATACGAAGTCATCTAGGGCTCTCCACCAGGTAAGATAATCAGTTTCTGGCGTTTCGATGGATGACTCTGTCATGGTCTTTAGGGCGTTGAGTACTCGGTTCAGATGTTTTTCAGATTTAGGTTATCATTACTGCTTTTATACTATGGAATACATTACTGGGTAATTTGTATTAAGTTTAACAGCATAAGCAACCCCAGTTTAGGCCTAGAATTCTTCGTGTTATGATCAGACAAAATGTTGTTACAGTTCCGAAATATAATTTATTGACTTGATTAAACTTCATTAATAATCATTAAATTTAGTCTTATTTAAGAATTCAGTGTACGTCATGTATTTCTGCTTCAGTTTCAACATATACACAGTTTTCTTGTAGCTTATACTTAATGTTTAAATGGATTCCTTGTTTAGATCGAACCGGAAATCAATCCTACGAAATGATTATTTATTTTTCTTTACAAAATTCCGATTTATCAAAATATTTATTCAATATAAGTAACTAGCTCCCCCTTTAAGTTTAGCGTAACGGGAAAAAAATATAGTCATTAAAGCAGGCGAGCATATTTAGGTTTTACATGTATCAACGTAGACAAACTCATTCGAAATTTTAATCGTGGATGACCAAAGTTTTGTGACAACGATGTCAACAAAGACAAAAGTCGGGAAGCCTAGGACTCCTCGTCGCGTGGTCATTTACGTACCTTTTGCTGTTTGAATGCTAAACACCTGCCCTCCATCCTAATCTCCGCCTTGACAAATGTCACAATTAATATTCACATCTTGACTGCAGTGGTATTTTGAACGTTACGTCCACGGTAATTTGCGAAATGGCTTTTCAACTCCGTTTAAGGGTGTATCGCGCAGATATCCACTTGCCACTGAAAGAGATAGAGAGAGAAAGAGATGGAAACAGGAAGGGAGTTGACAGCAACCAGGTACACGCTTAGCATAAAGGCTCATTTATGAAGCTCTCCCCTGATGGGCAAAACGAATTTCGGAGACCTCAATCCCGGTCGACAAGGCTCCGCCATTGGAGAGGATCGTATACTCCCACCGGACGCCTTTCCCTCCCTTCCTCGCCCTCCTTCCACGTTCCTCTCGCTGTCTCCCTTTTTCATCTCAGCCACGTCTCTCCCATCAAGCCTTCTCCTATATTCCTCCTTCACATCCCTCCAAGCGACCCCGGATCATAGAGTTATAATAATACGTAGAGCGGATTTTGGTTTCTGCGGAATGTGCAATCATTAGTCACGTGACTTAAGGCAAGATGACGTTTCAGCCATGGTTACACCTTTTGTTTGTTTATTTATTTTTATATCAAGAGTTCCGTATGAGTAAAATTCCAATTGAGTGATCTCTTCAGGGAATAACTTAATCCTAATCCAATATTAGGGCCATCACATACGTATTTAAATTGAATTTGAATGTGGTTTTTTCATGTTTTTATTTGATCGTATAACATTGTCGTCGGGAACTTGAGTAAGACTTTGTTGTCACAACGTTTTCCAAAGTTCTGTAGTACTTATAAAATGGAAAATTTGTGATTCCCCTGTTTGTATAAGAAATCCCATGCTCCTTAAATTTTGAATTGGCGATTACAGTGTACAGCAATAAGTATATAATGGCTCGGCGTGTAGTATGAAATTTATGTTTCAACCAATCGCGAGCCACCGCGTAAAAGTCACGTGGTTTCGATGATGGAACAGCTTTCTCTCTACTGCGCAGCTAGGAGGCTCATTCTACCCATTATAATTCTATGCCCCGGACAATTTATAAGGTTGCTAACTTAGACGGCGAGTCGGTTTTTGGCTCAGTTCTCAAAAACTCACCGAAGTAAATACTTAACTGCAGGTGAGTGACTGAAAGCCGGTGGCTAAGCAAAGGAAAAAATTACATCCTTACTTTTTTATAAGTGTACTGTAACTTGGAGTTCTTTTTATTAAAAGGGTAGGAATCACCAATGATAAATAAGAACTCTGGCACCTTTAACGAAATTATTGCTCAAGGTTATCACTCAATATTTCCTTAAGTTTATATTTTTTTAAATTACATACGTTCCAAACAATAAAAACTTCAATAATTTATTTATTTCAAACAAAATAAAAACAGAATACGATCGGTTTCGACATCGTTCTTATTATTGAAACTGGTCGTGCTCATTTTTAAATTTGTGAAAATTTACCTAGTTTTGAAGTAAATATTGTTTTACTATGGAATTCCACCATGTTAGGGCGTCCTTAGGAAATTTATTAACCTGCGTTCCGTTCATAACATAAAAACTGGAACATAAATGGTGATCTCATTATCTTCATTCTCTTTCCCATGTCATTTCTTTTTCTTCTAACATTGTATCTCTTTAAATTAAAGGTTGTTCAATTTGAAAAGCATTTTACAAAATCCTCACCATCCAAGAGGATCCTCTCCTTTCTTTCAATGCCACGTATCCAATAAATCTCGTATTTCATTTTGCCATCCCTCTGATATTTTAACTCCCAGTGACGTTTCAGCCCTTTACTTCTATTACAATCGGCACTCTACCTTCTACCAATATATATTTAACAAGCCAATGCCTCTGAGTATCCTAACCTATCATGCCTTAATCGGATTTCACTCAACCGTTGCCTTTCCTCCACTACCATTCTTTTCACTTCCGTGACTTTCTTCTCCGTTCATTTCACCTTCTCCATCCTTCATCGAATCCCACATCTCAAAAGCCTCCAGTCTACACCCGTAATCCTACCACATGGAACAGAATTCATATCCATATAAAGCTGCTTTCCCACTAGACTTTTTCTTTACATATTTCCTTAATGTATCTCGCATCAACTCGTTCCTCCTTTGCGCAAATTCCTCTTTTGATAATTCAATTATTCGTCTAATACCTCGGCAACTACGTCCATTTTCCTCCATGAAGCAATTAAAATGGCCAAACTTTTCTACCTTTTCCAATCGATGCCCTCCGATTCTTATGTTGCCTTATCATACCTACTTCACGAAAATCTCAATATTTTCGTTTTCTTGCTATTTAATTTCATCCCAAACCTCTCATATTGGTTCTGCAACAAGGCCTATAGTCCCCTGGCTGAATGGCTAACTATAACTAGATTGTTTACAATTCTGACCTATTTTAATGTCAACTTAGTCAATTCAGAACTTCTCTTCGCTGAATAAAGTGAAGTAGTGTAGTTTAAAGCGGACGGCCCAGTATAAATCCCTTACGTAAGTGCGCTTAAGGAAAACAATGAAAAGTTAGCGGAGGAAAAAGATAATGTCTCATTGGTGCTAAGGGTAAGTTATAAAAAACATTATACCTATGAGCCAATTCAAATGTTCACCTTAGGATACCCTAATACATTGTCTACCTAAAAAAAGGTAAGCGTTTCAATAATAAATAACATTTAACAAAACATAAAATGAGAAATTAATCTACAACTATGTTAATTGACATTTGATTCATTACGTATTCTGTTGTCTTCCAATAATCTCAAAGCACTTATTTCAAAACACAACTTTCACCTTTATCATTTATAACCTGAGAATTGAAAATAAGCTAAATTTTTAAAAAGAGTACGGAGATTAAATAACCTATTGCTCAGTTTGACGTCTTAAGATAGGGCAATGCAGTACTGCCAGAGATTTTCAGACGCATTCAAACTGAAGAGGGAATTCTTATTGATGAAAATCAATAATAATCCCCTCATAGCGCTGTGCCTCCATCTGCATTTTCCTATTTCCAGATTTCTTCAACATTATTCGTTTCATTTCACCATGAATCTGTGTACGTTCAACAACATCACGCCTGAATTTTCATTGCTTATTATGCATCCAATTTAATAAGTTCCTCAAGGAACTAGACCACCTTAGATTCAGTTGCACGGACCGTAGACCGTTATCCCAGTGATTAAATGACATGACGTCTAAACACATGAATGCTCCCAACCATAGTTTTTTAAAGTACACCTTATTAGAGATATTATCCTTGAAATTAGTAATCCAAATTGGAAATTAAAACTGGAAACCACAAGTTCTTTAACCTCAAAATAAAATAGTAATTCAAAATGAATGAAAGAGAAACACGACTCTACTTTTATAAAAAGCACCTAGTTAATATCGTCAAAGTTGGCACAGATTTCAGAATGTAATCAATTCGGGGAGAGAAAGAGAGGCGCCCTGATTTCTGATTGAAATAATCTCTCAATCTCTCTCAGTCAATCTGGTTGAATACAAAATTGGAGTTTATTTATAATTTCTTACAAAGTATGCCATTTTGGCATAATTCCATTCATAGTTATGGTAGTAGATATCTGTTTGTATGTATAAAAAAGTATAAAAACACGAAAAATAATAGAAAATAAGGAAAGGGAATAACATATAAAAGGTCGAGCACAAAATCCCCAGTTTCTAAAAAGAAATAATTCTACCTCAGCAAGGATTTGAAGTACCGACCTTTCGATCGTCGGTCGAAGACGAGGATTACTGCCGGTCAAAGAGCTTTTTCCATTGAAGAAAGCTTTCCATATCGTCCCGCTATTTTCATTCACCACCCAAGTAATCTTCTGACGATATTCGAATAAAAGAGATTTCTACGAAAAAAAAACTTTTATTATATTTTCTTCCTCGCAATGACTATCCATTTTATTTTCAGTTTTCAATCCTCTTCCCTGGACTATGACCTTGGCGTGGTGGAAACATTTGCTCGCTCCAGTGACCCATAGAGCGGCACTGGCTGGAGCAATGATTATTGCTCCTGGTAGGGTCACCCACGCCGGATCGATCGAAAGCCAGACGAAAGGTAGTCCCCGCAGCATCTGCTCCTCAGTGAGGTGGCTGCAAGGGCGCGTTCCCAAGAGGGGTGGCCATAAGTGATTGTAAGACATTTATTGAGGAAGGAAATGGAAAGCCACCTCAATTATGTACTCCTAAGAACTATGATGAAAGCAACAATGGAAATGATTGTTAAGGCTACATTCTCCCGGGTTTTCACCGCGTATAATATCTGTTGTGACCAGAGTGAACCAGAGGAGGATTAAAAGCAATGCATTACAGAGGAGATGAATTGGAAGATTACTCTCCTCCGAAGCGCATTTAAAAGACTGGACAGAAGGGAAAATAAGTATACCTAGGTGGAGACCAGTTCGGATCTATGAGAGGTAGAGGGATTCGATAGCGGTAATGATCTAACGGAATATAGAACATAATAAGGATGTTTTCGTCTGCTTTGTAGACTTTGAGAAAGCATTCCGTAGTGTGGTCTAAACTAAGGACAGTGTTGCGGAAAATCGTAGTGAATTGGAAGGATTGAAGTAGCTCAGGCCGCGCAAGTAAGCGTAGCAGACGGAGAATCTAACCGCTGTCACCTGTGCTTTTAAACTTTTATTCCTAGATAGTAAAAGAGGCGTGGAACGTCTGGTACGTATATCAAACAAACAAAGAAATGCATAAGTTATTGACTGCTTTAGAGGACCTTTGTGAAAGGATTGGGATGCAATTCAATAGGGAGAATAGGAGAGTAATGTGATTCTCAAATAGCAAGAAGGATAAGCTAAATATAAGACTACCATGGCATAGGTTGGAACAGGTATAAAGGCTTACTTATTTTGGTAACATCACAGAGGAAACCGGACGTTTGGGTAAATATATTATAATTACTTGGCAAAAGATACTTTTGCGAAAAGGAAAAAGTTTATGAGAGGGACTTTAAGCAAAGACGTAAACAAAAGGTCAGTGAAAACAGGATTTCAATGTATGAATCGATTCTACCAAATCGATTCGAATTGTATCATGTGAATTGATTCGAATCGTAACTGAATCGGATATGAGTCGAAATCGTAACTGATTCGGAATCAGAATTGAATCAAATCGGAAAGGAAACGAATCAAATCAATACAATAATCACAATAATCAATTCAAAATAATCGGAAATCGTATTAAAATGATCGATTTCGTAGTAAATCGAATCAGAATCGTCCATCTCTACCCCACATGGAGCGTGGAATTATATCTATTTGAAACCTGGTCCATGAGGAAGGTAGATGAACTTTGATTAGAGACTTTTGAGATATAGATTTGGCGAAGGTTGGAGAAGGTAAGGTGGATGGAGAAGAAAACCGATAAAGAGGTGCTACGAATAATAAGTGAGGAGAGGCAATTCTGTCGGCAATTTCGAAGAAGAAAGCAGGAAAGGTGGATGGAAGGGAATAGGTGATTTGTTGCTGGAAGCAGTAACGCCGGGTAAAGTGCTGAGTTAGCAAGTTAGATAGAGGAAAATAATAAGCAGGCATTTTATATAGAATGATGTCTGGTAATAATTAAACAGAGTTTAAGATGGAACTGTTAAAAGAGGAGGCAGAGTATTAAAACCAATATTCGGACTGCTTACTAAAGGACGATGCTCAATAATGAAGTCTGGCACCATCCCGACTGGTTGAGCCTCCTTTATTTGACCACGATTCTCTCATTTCTGCTTATATACTTCCTACAAACAAACAGTCCGAAGGGCCATCAAAATAGAATGACAGTACACTTACATAAAGAGGTTAAATGATAAGATAAATAGTAAGGCACGGAAGTCTAATGGAGGGAGAAAATATGTATAGAATGATAAGTAGTAGGAAGTATGCAGAGTTGAATATGGATTAAGGTGAGGATGGGTAGTTATAATCTCGAGATTATCGCAAGCCTACCTTAGCCGGTAGATTACTCTTCATTCTTTAAATCCGCTTACCATCTCCTACGTCTCACCCAATCATTTTTCCTCAGCTTCGCATGACTATGTGAACTGCGTCTTTCCAGTTCCTACGCCGCCGGATATTCTGTCCATCTCTCGATCGGAACGCAGAAAGCACCCTTCTGTGGTCTCAATATCGTCGTGATAAAATCATTTATCCGTTTGCCTACTGCCCATCCCATCCCAGGTCCCCCACCAAAACTTCTCCTCTAACACCACCCCTGCCATTTATACGCACGACCCTGACCCTACCATTTCCTTTTCTTTCCTTTTTCCTCCAAATCCTCCTGCCATCTTCCATGTATTTCACTATTTTCCGAAACAGACGAAGACATATCCAAACTAATAAATTCCTTATTACTATTTAAGATAAAATATTGTAATAATAAAATGACAATAAATTATATATAAAATATAACTTCAAGAATCCCAGCAACTCTTCTTTATGTAACTATCGTAATGGTTCTGTTGTGTATCCATATTATATATTTAATCGATAAGTTGCATATTTTTGTATATATATATATATATATGTAAAATGGGATAGGAATTTCGAAAGAGGATAGGAAAACATATAAAGACGAACACAAGGGAATAGTATTTTTCACGGA
>WURS02002041.1:0-12771 GCA_011762765.2 Rhinocypha anisoptera
GAAGTTACGATCGGGGTGCATTTGCTCATAGGTTTATGGAATAAAGGGGGGCAGTGGCTCGAAAAAGGTTGGGAAACACTGCTCTACAGTATTTTATTATCATGATATGGATTTCAATACTTGGTATCATCTATGGAAATGCAATGACCAACGACCTATCAGCCAAACACAGTTGAATCAAAAACAAACATTCTCTCTCCACCAGACTTGTTGCAACATTGTAATAATCTAGAACCTCTTTCTCCCTATCCCTGCTCCTTGCCATCCACCACCTCTTTGAGAATTTTAATATAATCAATATGCCTTCCTGCATCTCCCTTCCCTCATCCTACATGAATATATATGGGCTCACATGCACGTAATTGCCGACTAAAGATGATAACTGGTGTTGAAACCCTAATTGTGATATTAAATTATTGGTTAGAAATCATAATGTTTATTTAATTTCTATCCAATTTGAAAATGTCCACAAAGTAAAGCCTACTACTAAACAAGAAATGTGAGATTTCTCTGTGGTTTCATGGTGGAGGTAATGTGTTCATTCGCTTGATTTTCAAATAGGTGGTTGTAAGTAGTATAAAGAGAGAAGTTGCTTTAAATGTGACACTAGAGGTGTCTGTGTGTTGTGCACTAAACATTACATTTAATTTCATTTGAAGCATATATGTGGTGTGTGCTGTTTTGAAATTCCTGACTTCTGTGTGTTTGTGGTCTTTTGTATTACCAACCTATTTATGTACCCACTTGTTCAAATGAATTAAATGGTTTATATATTGTATTATAGGTTATCAAAATGGAACTTCATGCTAGAAAGTCAACTGACTCACATGTTGACTACTGTTACTGGAGTGGATGTGTTAATAGAGGTAATGCTCATCTTTTTTAGAAGCAGTTAAGAATGTGTTGTAGACTTCTTTGCTAGTCTCATCCTACCTTAGCCTTACAGTAGTATTTTCAGTACCAAAGATGTAGAATTATTACTACCCTGAAAGCCAATCACTAGGATTGTTTGGTTGAGATACTCAACTAATATTTTTAATCACAGCAGTAGAAAGTGATATGATCATTCATTTTCAGTAATTAAAGAAATAAAATATAATTCAACGTTCTTTGTGTGGTAAAATAGTTATGTTCGGGACTAAATACTCCCTGCCACACCCCCTTGTGGTGGCTTGCAGGGTTATGTGGTTACATAGATATGTAAATATTCATGCCTCACTTTTACCTCAAATGCCTGTCTGTGAAGTACATCAAACCAAATAATGGAATTTAGTATCTATGTAATAAATATCCAATTCTGACCATCATTCATAAACGGTGGCTCATCTATCAGCTGTTTACATGTTTTCTCATCTTTTTGCCCCAAAAATCAGCAAAAGGGTAACCTGTTATACTGATTTGATTCTTTTGTGAAATGTGTAAGTATGTCGTCCAAATCATACACCTTACTGGTAGTTATAAATTAATTATAATGAGAGTCATTTAAATGTGACTAATTTTGCTCTTATTCTATAAAAAGGCTCTACCTTATCACCATTGCACCATACTAGTGTAACTACTGCACCATATTCACAAGAAAGCTCCTGGAATTTGAGGCCTAATTTTGCTCTACTTTCAAAAATTTGCCTAACATATCACCACTGTTTAATGCTTATGTATAGAGGACTTTGTACCTGAAGTAAGTCTCTCAAGTTTGCAGTGAATCATCAAGTTTGCAGTGCATCATGTTTTCCTTAGGCTTAGATGTTTCTAGAGGAAGGTTATCTGCACTACAGTGTAACTTGTAGTCCTGTATGTGACGCATAAATTAAAATTTCAGCTATACATAATCAAGACAATGAAACAGATAATTGTAAAAATAAATGTAAAGAAGTTTGTGCATACTATTTCACTGCATTATGAAAAACAGGATGTTTTTAAACTATTTTTTTCCAAAGTATGCATCTCAATTCCAGCAAATTCTTCAAATTTCAAAATATTTTTCTTAACTCTTAAATTTTTTGGCACAGAAGAAACTTCAATGGTATCATGTTTTGTAAATCATTTATGGCCAGAAATAATTATAATTTTGGAACAATAATGCCAATTAGAGCAAATAGACCCAGAATAGAGATAGATATATGATATGAGTCCAGAGATAGAGAAAATACTGCCTTAATTATTTTACTGTTGGAGCACATAAGTAGAAAATGCTGCACATGAAATTAATTCCCTCGTCCTTTCCTGACAGCATCTTAGTCTATAGGTCTTACATAATACTTTTTCAAAGATGGCAATTGAATTCACAAATTGAGTGTAACCTACACATGAAACACACTATAGGATATGATTTGTCAGAATGTGTTGATATTGGCAAGAATATTTAAGAAAAACACCAAAAATAATATGGTCATTAGTATATGTAGTACGAGGGTAGTCAGAAAAGTTTCCGACCTCAACGTGAAGATGGCAGCACTCGTAAATATAAGCAAGTGAATTTCGTTGATCATCTGTTGACAGTTACTCACAAAGTTTCAGGCATTTTGGACGCGCAGTTGTTATGCAACAGTCGTTTGAGTGAGTTGACGTGAGTGTTTTTGTGAAAATGGATGAAATCGAGTATCAGGATGTTATTAAATATTTGTTTTTGAAAGGCATTACCCATACGCAAATCACAGATGAGTTGGATTCTGTGTATGGGGACTCTGAACCATCATTTACCACAGTGAAATTTTGGGCAGCTGAATTTAAACGTGGCAGTAAGAGCTTGGGAGACGATGAATGTTTGGGACGTCCAAAAACTACAACTACCGACGAAAACAATTCCAAAGTTCACCAAATGGTTCTAGGCGACCGCTGAATTAAAGTGAGAGAGATAGCAGAGGTTATGATTATGTCAAAAGAACGTGTTTGTCACATATATAATCAACATTTAGGCATGAGAAAGCTGTGCGTTGGCTGCCGCGTTTGCTCACGTTGGACCATAAACGTGTTCGAATGAACATTTCCAACGCTCTGTTGGTGCAGTTTAGGCACAATAAATCCGAGTTTTGGCACCGATTAATTACTGTTGACTGTAACTGTAAAGAAATTTACTGTAAAGAAAATCCTGTTTCACCAAGTCAACACACCGTCTCACACCTCAGTGGTTGCCATGGCGAAAATCCATGAATAATGATTTGAACTGCTTGACCATCCGCCTTACTCACCAGATCTAGCCCCAAGCACTTCTTTTTGTTCCCTCATCTAAAAATTGTGCTCAGAGGACAGATTTTCGTCAAATGAAGAGGCAATCACCTTTGTGAACAATTATTTTGCAGAGAAAAACGCCGAGTACTTTTTGGGCGGGTTACAGAGATGGGAGCATTGCTTGGAGAAGTGTATAGAGTTACAAGGAGACTATATTTGAAAAATAAAAATAAATTCAGAAAAAAATGTCTTATATCTTTGTTGGGTCAGAAACCTTTCAGGCCACCCTCGTACATAGCAAAAATTAAAAGGGCATTCAAAAAGAAAAACTACCTAGAGGGCAATGGAGGACTATATTCAACCAATCTTCAGATTAAAAAAGACTAATAAAAGGACTATAACTTCAACATACAGGAAGAGATTGAATGTTCTTCATACCCAAATGGCTGTCCTAATGGGATTGATTGGATTGAATGGAGTGATTATTAGATTACTGATATGATAAGAAGAAAATGTGACAGACAATGTAAGAAAATTGAATTATGGCAACAAAAGGACCCAGCTCACTCAGGTGGATGTCATTCACAGCAGAGGGATAGACAAGGCTTCTGTAATCAGCATACCAAAGTTTCCTTTTGCAATACGGTCAAAAGAAATGGATTAAAAGACAAAGAAGAGGACCATAATAGTTAAAATAGGGACATAGAACATTAGGATGATGGTGAAAGCAGAAAATTAGAAAACATTAAATATGAAATGAATGAAGACAATAAAAATACTAGTACTGAGTTACATGTGATGGATTCAATACATCCTTGATTTGGTGGAAGGTATTGTTTAATATTGACACAAAATTGTATTCTTTAGAGTGTTGGTGATTTCTCCTGGTAAGGTAAGGCTATTGTTAATAGATTGATGAGTAGGAGCTAGACAAAAGAGCACTGAGAATGTCTTCTTCTCATTTAACAAAAATATTTTCCACTTTTATGTACACAATTAAATATAGATATTTTCAAACTACATGCTATGTATTATGAATATCCCAAATGTCTATTGTTTAATGCATGCTGAGAGTTATATAGATAGTTTGACTTTTCACATGAATTTTACCTCATCTTACAAGTTTATGAAACTTTTCTCATATAAAAATAAACTCTATGCCAAGATCTGGTACAATTTTATGTGAAGTACATACTATTTTCTGTTTTTTGACTAGACTACATATTTTCCCTCAGAACCAGCTTTTACACAGTTAATATATTTCCTTAATTTTTGGAAATAATTTACAGATAATGGTACGCCAGGAAGATGGTGGAATGAAATTAGTGCCTGAATTATATGCAGTGCCAAAGGCAAAAGCTAATGCTGAAAAAGCAGAACCAGGAAGCCAGGAGAGGAATGTTGTTGGACGTTGTCCTTTTCTTTGGGCACAATCATTATACATCGTAGGGAAACTTTTGCAAGAAGTAAGTGTCTGATTTGTTAGTTTTGTAGTTCATCTAATGTAATTAAATAAATTAAAGAAATACACCACAACTTTGTATGTCCACAATTTTTATTAAAACAATCAGTTTTGTCAAGCAGTTGACATCATCAGGTACAGATACAATAAAAAGCATCGAATATATACCCACGTGAAGATGGGGTTGGGAGAGGGAAGTATGGAGGAGCAGTTAGGGAAAGGGAAGGGAGATGGAAATAGGGAAGGGAAGGGAGAGGCAGAGGGTTTGTGAGGGTAAAGGCATGTAGGTAATTACTGAGTGTAATGTGGGCATCCAAGAGGGAGGAGTGGAAGGGAAACAAATTGTTATTAACCAAACGACCATTTCCACAGTTCTTTCTTATCTCAAGCTGTTCAAGCACATCCAACCTTCGGCCTTTCATTTCTATATGAAGGATTTCGGGGGTGAAATCACTGGTGTGTCCTTCTTTCCGCAAGTGTTTAGTGAACTGCAATTATGAAGTGTTTGCCATTTTGAAGCACCGTTTATGCTCCTCGCATCTTGTTTTGAACGATCTTCCCATCTGCCCAATATACATTGCGTCACAGTCCTTGCATTCATTCCAACTTATATACACCACTTTTATCTCAGGTATTGATTGGATCTTTAATTCTCATTAACAAATTCCTTATGTTGCTTTTGTTGTAGAGTGCTACTTCACACTTTTCTTTGAGAAAGACACTGGCCAGTATAATGGAGATCTCCCCTAAAAAATCAGTTTGTCCAGGACAAAAAGAAATGGTGTATTTATAAGAAATGTAAATGGTCGTTTTAATCAAAATTGTGGACGTACAAAGTTGAGTTGTATTTCTTCATAATGAAGTTCCATGAAGTTGAACCTGATACCATTGAATTCAAAAGGAATTAAAATAAAGGTTATTACTATGTAGTGTCAGGTAAATTGTATCAACATATTTTTCCTTTTACTTCACAATCAAAACACCAAAAGCATTATTAATGATTTTGTTGATATTGATTTTAGCATTATAATATTGACCAATTACTGGCATAAGTGATGCCTCAACATATCAAAAATGAACTTAATGATCATATGGATCAGTCTAAAAGTTGTACTGTTTTCTTTTCCACTGCCATTAGCAGTTTCTACTTTTCATCTTGCTCTTTAAGTTTTCTAAATTAACCAAACCATTGAAAAAATTGTTTTGTAAGGAGCAAGGTGTTTCTGAAGGCATGTAGTAAATGCCTGAGACACTGAAGTCTCTTCTAAATAACTTCTGCAGCATAGAACATGATTGAACAAAATTACCTTTATTTAACTTCTCGGTGGGTGATTCTAGGAGTGGAATTCAGAACTGCTTTGGAATCTTAATTTTTGTGCTAAAATTTATGTTGAAGTGATTAACCTATACTAGAGTACAGGGCTTTAGTCAGGGATACCAAATTGTCATGCCGCATTAAGACAATTGATAGGGTCCAAAGGAGGGCGGCGAGGTTCTTTATGGGAAATTATGTAAGAAGGGCAAGCGTGACTGAGATGGTCAAGAAATTAGGCTGGGCATCCCTAAAGGACAGGAGGAAACAATTCAGGCTAAAGGTGATATTCGAGGCTTATGTAGGAGAAACAGCGTGGGTAGACATTAAGGAGAGAATAAAAGACCCAGCTTACTCCTCAAGGAACGATCATAACAACAAAATCGAGCCTCCCAGGCAGAAAACGAACTGGGGTAAATATTCATGGTTCAACAGAGGTGTTGAAGGCTGGAACCTTGTGGAGAAAAACATTTTAGACCCTTTCCCAAAAAATGCAAAGGTCTTCATTCAACGCCTGAAAAAATGTAAGGTATTTTTTCTTGATTTTATTTTTGAATTCACGGGTTCTTAAATTTTTTACTTAATTTGATTATCATTTTGTATTGCTGCTATTTTTCACCTTACTGTTATATATCACTACTTACTGTACGATTCTATTGCATTTTTGATCGAACGTATGAGTTGCCACCTGACCACACAATCAACTTGTAACTTTTGTAATAATAATAGTAAAAAATAATAATAATAATGGCTGGATTTATGGATGCAGGAAGGCATTTTTAAAAATCACGATGATGCAGTAAATTTCATTTTAGAATAAAATTGAATAAAATCTTCACAACCTTAGCTTAGCTAACCTAACCTTAGCTTCACAGCTCCTTTTCTATTTATACATTTAGAATTCTGAAGCTGACCGGGTAAACCTAGTGGGTAGTGTGCTCGCCGGCTAACCCATAGGTTGTGGGTTCGAGTCTCACCCAGGGCATGGGTATTATGTTTTTCCAGATGGGATTTTTCTATGATTTGAAGAGGTATGAAATGACCATAGCCTTCAAAGCACCATATAAAACAAAAATACGACTACAATATGGCATTTCTAAACTCATTTAGCACCTAACATCTCAAAATCAGGAAATAAAACTAAAGTTTTTAAGTTTCAGAATTGTATGTTAGTAAGTGCTAATAAGTTTTTATTTATTCAAGTTTAAAGTTCATCCAACAGTGCCAATTACAGGATATAGTAGGATATAATAATAGTTTACTACCTTACCCACTTACTAACAGTTAACTTATATTAAATTAGTCTGTAGTGTCATTCCCAGTTACATAACTTGTAATCCCAGTTAAATAATTTTAAATATTGTAGTGGAGTAGGATAACTAATATTTCTATAATTTAATTCACTTGGTGGATTTCCATAATAAAACAATATAAACTACAATAATTTGCATATTTCCACAAATTAAAAGAGGGCAGAGCCAGTTTCAACAATAATGGTGGTCATGTCCACTTTTAATTTGTGGAAATATACAGAGTAATGTAGTATATGTTTCTATCATTTGATTTCTTTCACCCACTTCAACTTTGTTGATGAAATTATAATATATTTCCAGGGGTTTTTAGCTGCTGGAGAACTTGATCCTTTGAACAGGCGACTTTGCTCTGAGAAAAAACCGGATGTCGTTGTTCAAGTGGTTATCCTGGCTGAGGACACATCTGTGAGAGACAAGCTTCAGCAACATGACTTTTATGTAATAATGGAGTTTTTTTAATGATTTGTAAAAATCATTTTTTGACCCTTTAAAAAAATTTTAACAGGATATTTGTGGGTGGTATTTGTGATATTCTATAAGTGATTAAATGAGATGAGAAAGATAAAAGAGATTAGGTGAAATTGCTAGTGATATATGCATGTATAGTGAATGGATGCGTATGTTACAATAAGGTCAACAGTTGTTCACAAGAGAATTAATGTTAATTTTGTACAGTTCTCAAACCACCCATACCAGCCATTGGGCCAAGTTATATTGCTCAAATAGTTTCTTTATGCATGATTCTGGTAAAATACCTTTGACCTATGGCTTTTCTGTCCAAAGAGTAATTTTTGATACAAGAAATTTCATAATTTTTACAGGTACAAACTATAGCAGAAGTGGCCCCAATAGAAGTCCAGCCTGCACGTGTGTTGAGTCATTTATATACATACTTAGGTAAATACAATACATCCTCAAGATATAGAGGAAATCAAAAACTTTGCAATTCCACATAAAATATTTATTCTGTCACGACCATGGTTTCGCTGCTGTACAGGATCATCAGGTGAGGAAAATGCTCAATACATCCGTTTACATACAAAAAACAACCCTTGAGGAAGAGGGGGCTGAGACAAGGATGAGGTTTGTGGTTGGGCGAGGGCGGGGAGGTGGGGCAATTTTTTAGCCTTATTAAACTCACGTGATCCAAAGATCCAGTTCAGCAGTGAAGTGGAGAAAGATGGGACTTTAAATTTCCTGGATCTGACAGTCACAGCTATTGACCGAAAGTTCGAGTTTTCAATATACAGGTGAGAGTGTTGCACTGACCACATCATTCATGCACAATCAAGACATCACATCTCAGAAAAATTATCAGTTTTTCATTCAATGATACGTAGACTCAGCATTCCCATGACCGTTGCCAACATACAAAAAGAACTTTGGACGAGGTAACTAATAGCCATCAACAATGGATATTCCAGTAAATTAATACGAACACTATACGGACGCAAACAGAGTCAGGTAGCGAGAAAGGAAATTTTTAAAACCACAGCAGATAATGAGGACGATAGACCTAAATGGTGGAGGCTCCCTTTCCTGGGGAGAACATCACTTAACATTCGGTGCATTCTCCCCAAGAAGACTGTAAGGGCTTCCTTCCATAACAGATACACTATAGGGGACCTACTGGGATCAAATAAGGACAAAGAGGATAAAATGGAACAGAGTGGGGTTTTACGAACTACATTGTAATGACTGCAATGCCAAATATATTGGTCAGATGGGCAGAGCCATCAAAACTAGGGTCAAAGAACACAGGGCATGTTTCGTAAATGGCCAACACACCTCACAGTTCGCCAAACATTTACTAGAGGGGGGACATTACAGCAGTTTTACTCCCAGAATTTTACACTCGGAGAGAAAAGGTTAAAGGCTGGATGCTTTGGAGGAATTGGAAATAAGAAGCAGTGTTAATTTGGATACTTCTTTACTCGACCCTTGCTGACTAGCTCCTTCAGACTTGAGACCCGTGGTGACACATGTATACTCGCCTGAAATTGCCCCGACTCCCCCGCCCTTCTCGCCCAACCACAAACCTCACGTCCTTGACTCCACCCCCTCTTCCTTCGAGGGTTGTTTTTGTATGGAAACGGATGTTTTGAGCATTTTCCTCACCTGATGATGCTGTACAGCAGCGAAACCATGGTCGTGACAAAATAAATATTTTATGTGGTTTTGCAAAGTTTTTGATTTCCTCTATATCTTCCTATAGTTATTGTTTAGAATTGAATGCAAATCATTTGATTAGAAGCTTTAGAGAAGTGCAGAAACTGAAAACTCGCTCCATCACCTATTATTATAACAACTCTTTGCTTGAGGCCCTTTTCTTCTTGTTTGGTCCCCTTGAGGCAGGCAAGAAGATCGCAGAGGATGCCGTGGGCATTGAGGACGCCGATGAGGAGACCTTGAAGGAACAAATGGAAATGGCATACCAAAGTGATCCCGTCAAGTGGCAGACTGTCCTAGACCGATGCTACAAGCAATCGCTCGACGACTTCACCAATGAAATCAACAAGTGAGTGAATTTAAGTCTTCTGCTATCGGAGTGAAAATTATGGATACTACTCGAGTTAAAAAGATTCAGTTGCAATCAATCTCAGCGTGATCGATACCAAATTTTACCTTGTTTATATGCTGTGCTGTATGGTATAAGAGAAAAGATTTTTACACCAGTTTTTTGAAATGTTATTCGGGCATAAATGAATAAAGTTCCCATTTTTATCCTTCCATCGCAAACTCAAAGCTTTAAAACCTCCGTGAAACCATAATATAGAGACACTTATTACCATTATACATCAGATTCTCTTTGCAAATATTGGATTTACAGATTTTCATGCCTTTTTTCTTTTGAAACCATTTTATTGAGTAGTTTGAATCTTTAATGTGTGATGTTTCTGAGGATGCGAAAAATTTATTTGCTGAAGTATTGTAGTAATGAAGTCTGAATTTTTCAAAAGTAGTTTCGGTTTTTGTCCATGAAGATCACAGATTCCAATTTACCTATATAAAAATGCATGGAACTGGTGAAATGCTTGATTCCACATACGTGTAGTGGTTCGGTGTGGGTTCTTACAGGTACCTGCTTCATTACTTTAATAATTCTTTTCTATATCCGAAAGATTCTTTTCATGTCAAGTGAGAATCCCCAGAGGAGTATTCCGAAGCATATTCTTGACTGTATATTATAGTATAGGGCTAAAAGTAATGATCGGACTAACTGAGGGAAATATGTAAACTCATCGACAGAATATGATATGCATAAGTACACAAGTTTAACGCCAGAGGATCCTTAGACCTCAGGATTGTATCTCGTAATTTGATCCTTTTTGGCAAAAATCCAGTCTATGCTAGTGTCAAATTCTGGAACTACCTAACTACTAAGGGATGAAAAAGGAAATCTCCACTTTTGTCGCTCTCTAAGCACAAAACTTATCAATACCTTGCTGTTCTGCTGCTGCTATCTCCACTGCTTGCTGATGCTATTATGCCTAGTAAATACAGTAGAAGTCAGCTATAATGAGAGCTGATAAATGACGAAAACTCTCTCGTTATAACACACACTCGTTACAGCCACAGTCATTTAAATTCACCTCTTTCGGCATTTATAACGGCACCAAAAGGGGGCGAAAATGAGTCATGAAGTACTTGTATCATTCCATCCACAAATGCATTGAAAATAGATCGTTTCATTAAAAAGATTTTAAAATATTGTCGCCAAAAGTCATTCACTCATAGCTAATGTACGTCATGCATCGTTATTATTTTTGGCTACGTTTCATGAACAATCATAAATAATGTATGTCCTGTGGCTAACAATTACGATTCCATAAATAAGAGGAGGTTCGAGAGATTGGCCATCCTGCTTAGATCAACACCGACAAATGGGCTTTTCCTGTATTGTCTACAAGTCTAGGTCACAGCTCCATATGTTCTTTTATTCCGATCGACTTAAAGGACGAAATACCATCAGGAAATGACAAGAGTGGCTCACAGATTCCAAGATAAGTTGTTCAGTCACTCCCCAGGAAAGTCTGTGGCCTAAAAACACAAAGTTTTCTGTCATAAAATCACCACAAAGTCTTCTTTACAATGTAGATTTGCGAGGCATGATAAGGTAATGCATATTTGAATCCTGCGATTTATGCAACCCGAGTGACAACCACGGCAAAATCTACTCGCTATAGCGACAGTGCAGGTTTCACCACTCGTAAAAAGCGGCGGAACTCCCTATGTTTTAACACGTGGACCAACCAAAGCAAAATGATCACTCGCCATAGCGATACTCTCGTTATAAGCCATACTCGCTATAGTGGACTTATACTGTAGTGCATTTCCTTCCACTGATAAATTTTTGTCTCGATCTCGCTAAAGTGATTACTTTTGCCTGTGATTTCCTGTTTTTCCATGAGTTGTGTGTTTTCCTATTGGGTTAATGTGTGTGTGTGTGTTGCAGCTTATGTTTTTTCCCGTGACTTGTCCTTTTCATGAAATACCATGTCACGGGACGAATAAAAATTACTTTTATGATTGAAAACACGCATGTCCTGAGTGGGGCTCTCAATCATTATGAGCTTGTTAAGTTGATGTTAGTCGTAGTAACCTTTCACAAATCTACCTTCTCTACGTTCCACTTTGGGTCTATGATCTAACTCCAACACACCTATCCTGTCTCATGATGGGGTACCATAAACACACACTCGAGGCATATATTCGAGATGGAGCCCTGACTAATGAAAAGCAACTCCGTTCTATTTTACCGTCTCATTATACATTTCCCCAGTACCTCTCATATGAATCCTAACTTTTTATTTGCAACTCCACAAATTTCCCGAACATGTTTTCCCCATGACATACCTTTCGTTATCATAACACCTAAATATGTCGTACACTCTACTTTGGTTAAATTGGTTTCCTTAACGCTGTAAAAGTTTTCAGATGTACTGGACGTCCTCCAAAAGTTTATCGTCACACACTTTTTCAAATTTAATTGTAACTACCATATTTCATCCTAGTTTTGGATCGTAACTTAGTCCTTCGAACCCTATTGTATAAACAAAACACTCATGTCCTTGGTGGGTTCCCGAACCTATGACCATCACTTTTTCTAAATATCGAGCAGAGGAAGGGGCCGAGAGAGATTTGAGGTTCTGGCAATCACATCGAGTAGTCGTGGGATATGAAGCAATAGATCGGTGGTGAATGCCTCGAATGCCGGGATTATTAGGAAGGGTGCTGGCTGGCAGGGTCGTCGTGGAAGGGGGCTCATTTATTTATAAATATCTTCAACAAATGTATCCTCTGCAGACCGGTCGCTGACTAAACCATGGTGGGCTGATGGCCGCCTGCAGCGGTTGACCCCTTCCTCGATAGGTGTGATCGTGGGAGTTTTAGTGAGTATAGGTTGGGGTGAGTAACTGGCCAAGTCCCCCACTCTTCCACGGAGCCACCACCTTCCCTGGGAGTGCGAGAAATCATCCCACCACCACACAAAAAAAATCAATTAACAGCCAGAT
>WURS02002052.1:0-12770 GCA_011762765.2 Rhinocypha anisoptera
TTCCTCGATATAGAAATAATCACATATCTTTCTGTGGCCGATAAGTAACATATACGATATATATATATATATATTGGTTCGAACACTAGTGGAACGTCCAGAGACACAGGACACAAAAAGAAAAAAACTCAACAGTGGTGAAGAATTTTCGGTGGCACCACCCACCACCTTGGTCCGTTCAGGAGAGAATGCGAATATATGAGAATATATATATATATATACATATAAATATATGTATAATATATATAAAGAGTAAACACGTTTTGTAAATAGTCCACTTACTTTATGTATATTTGTATTTTAAGCCAAAACGTCTCCCGGGAGGGGGGTTAGAATTCCATTTCTCTCTCCCTCCGTGTCGACGGGCGTGGAATCTGCGACGCCGACCTCTCAGCTACAGACATCATCCTCCCCCCCTCTATCTCCCCTTCCCTTCCCTCTCCCCCATTCCCCCTCCCCCTCACCCGAGCAGTCCGCCCAAAATACACCCCACCACCAATCCAATTTCCTCCTCTCGGTCAGCAAAATTGATCTTCGCTGCATCGACCGAGAGTATTTATATTTCCCACTCCCTCCATCGAAACTAAAATGCAAATTTCCCGACCTCTCTTCCTCCGAGTAGTGAGTGCTCGATACACTCTCGTTGCATGCTGGATATAGGTATTAAACTGTCCTCAGTTTTATAACAAACCAGTCTTGCCGACGACGACGTCGAAAGGACGCCGTCCCGAGGACCCCATCATCCCCGAGTGCCCCGAACTTTCTCTCACGTGAATCGCCGCGCGCATGAAATGAACGAATTTTTAAAGTGATTTAATTTTCAACTTTACTATTAGAGTTAAAACAATTTATATCATGGTTTCCTCGTTCATTCATCAATACTTCAATCCGAAGATTGGTTGGTCGCAACCCTCCATCCTTTCGCATGTGGTGTTATCTCTCTTACCCTTTGGTAGGTCTTCTTTCTAACGTCCCTTATAATTTTCCCTATATATTTGTCCCTCTGTCTTCCCTGCGGGACCTTCCCCTCTATTTTTCCTTCATTTACGTTCCTCGTATAGTTGTTTAATGATACAAGTTAAGCCATTATTTTGATTGTAAGCGCAGAGATACGGATTTAACGTCTAATTTTAGGAACCTAAGACTCTCAACTCCAGGACTAATCCTATAAATCCCGTACAGACAGTTTGGCAGCGACAACTCTGAATGAAATTACGTCATTACGTCAATCGTGGGTATCGTGAAGGATGTACTGTCGATTGTGTCTTTATTGACTCCTTCGCCAGGGTCGTCGCCGAGCGGGCATCATTTTCAGACGCTCCGAGCGTCAAAGGGGACATAATTGGGTCCTTGATCCCAAGGGAGTGCTCGAGTGGGTGGGTGGGCTGGTGGAGGGAGGGCGGGGATCCTGAGGAACAGAGATGAAGAAGGTGGATAGCGAAAAAAAGTAAGGAAGGAGTTAAACGGTGTTTGGGCTTCGGCAAAACCGTGAAAACGGTTATGAATGAACACGGGGCCAAAATCCATAAATCAATTGCGTACTCGGCAACGCCCCAAATGGCGAAGGAGCTAAATAAAATCCGCGAGAAAAATGTTCGCGAAGGCCACGATGCGGAGGACGATTATGGAAAGCAGAAAGCGAGACTCTGATGAAAGAGAAATGGCTTCGTCCCTCCGACCTAGAAAATTTTATAAAATGAGACATTATTTTCGACGTGATCGTTCTAATACTGAAGGGCTTGGGAACCCCATTGTGTAATTCATCCTCCTATCTGGCTCTAAATAAAACGTCAAAATGAAAATCGATCTTGCGAACATATTATTCGAAGGTCATAGGGTTAAAATAATTTAAATGCGTGTAAAATAACACTTTTCCATTGCTAAAAATTAATTTTCATGGTATGACCCAGGTTACGTCAGGTATTTGTACCAGATGATAACGGAGTGCGTTGAAACCTGGGTCGTACCATAAAAAAAGAATATTTAGCCGAGGAAAAGTGTCATTCTATTTCAATTATTATTTAATCTTATCACGTCAGACTGTCACAATATCACACCTGAATCCACCCAATTGAATACTGAAGTGTTAAAAAATTCACTGAGGAACCGTGACCTGGTGGAATTCCATAATGTAACAAAACAGATTTTGACAATTGTATATATCCGCAAAAGGGCAGATGACTTTCTTGGCAGTGGATTGGTGGGACGGCGTGCGGTCGTGGTGTAGTTTGGAAATATTGTTGGTGGAGATGAACTTCCTTTGTGGGAATATGCAAGTGACAACCTCTATTTTGTCCCATGAAGGTGTTACTTTCTTTTAGTTTTCAATCAAATTACACTTATAAGCGTCAACAAAGGTTTCCAATGCGCTGATTGTAAAACCTCTTGACTGATGACCAGTCAACCTCTTCATATGTATATTCGCAGTTCCTAAATTTCACATCCCGACATGACACTATCCTTTGCCTACCTTCACTGTGCTTCCCTCCAAAACAGTTTTCACTTAACTGTCACGGCTAAATATAATATCTTCATTAAATTAGGTGCAGTTATACTTAATATGAATCCCCCATACTTTTAATAATCAATGTGGAATAATAAAATTAATCGTGATATACTTTTTTTTCATCTGAAAAACAGATTTACTGTGGCGCGGGTAGTCGGTTAACGCATCACCTTAAAAAAAAAGTCGACTGAAGTCCCTTCATACTAGAGTCCCTTAACCAGGTTCTTACTTCAGTTTCATGATATTCCAATATTTTCCTTGTTGGGGGATTAAATAAAAACTTTGTAATTCCACAGAGAATTATTTATTTCCCTAATAAATAATTCAACGAAACAAACAATTCACCGTGGAATTGAAAAGTTTTACTCCATCTCCGCAGTATGACAGAAGTCCTCAAAATCTCGGCCTTGGCACTCCCCCAAAATATTTTCCTTGCAGAAAAGACGTAATCCAACCAACTCTATGGAATTTTTTGTTCGTTTTGTAGCTGAACCTGGAAAGTAATTTTATCTGATCTGAACATACTACGTACGTAGGTACGTATCCAGCCAACCCACAGTGGTCATTGGGCTACATTTTGGAATGGACCGAGAGCTGAACAACAAGCTCTATAAATACCTATTTTTGTTTCAATCATTAGGGACACTGTAAATTGATACGTATAGTACGTATCTTCGTTCATTCTCCGCGTTCCGTTCGAAGTAAATAAAATGGCGGCTATGGTGGTAGAGGACGAAGAATCGGGGGAAGTACAGGAGTCGAGCAAGGTCAAGTGAGGGTCGCCGGACGTCTTGCGGCATGGCCACATTTCTTAAGGTGTGAGAGAGAGAGAGAGAGTAGATTGAGAGATGAGATAGATTAATGGCCACTCAGTCATCTAGTCATTTAGACATTGCCTGAACTCCGATGCCTTTGAGAAATCCGCTACTCTGAAATGTAAATCGGTAGGCTAAATATATTTTGGGAGTTTTCCTGAATAATAAGCATTCACCTCATCAGCGCAGTATACATTCTTGATATGAATATTTATGCTTATTTATATCTTAAAGCTAAGATATGTGAATACTTAGTCTCTAGCACGAAAACTACTGTTTCAACTTATCTACACTAAAAGTTGACGTGGAATGAATTTCATTGCTTCTGGGAACGTAGATGGCTCCCAAAAAAAAAATAATAATGCCGTTCCAATAAGAAAAAAATAACTGAAGATTATTTAGGTGAAAAATCATAATGCAAGAGTCCGTCATAAGAAAATTTATAATTGACTGAATTTCATTAAATAATTTCTGCGCAATTTTAACACAGGATAAACGTAAATAATAACTGAGTAAACAATGCTTTTCAATAACACAGCATAATATATTAGCAACTATTTTCTTTAAACATTTGAGTAAATTTCATAAATGTCTATAATTTATCCAAAATAATTATAGAAACTACAAACTGAATAAGATTACTAATTACCGGGGAACCTGCCAATAGGTACATTTGTGTTTTATAAGTACTAAGAGTGGACTTTCGAGATATGTTCCCTTAATAGTGAAATCATCACGTAATTTTACTGCATAATTGTGTACCATAAGTATAACTAAGCTTAAAGTTTTTAATGAACTTATATTAATACATATAAATTATATATTGGCATACCCATCTTAAAATACACTATTGTAAAATATAATATGGCCAATTCATATCCAGATATTCTACCAGTCAATACTAATGCATCTATAATAGAAAATTAATAATGGAATGAAATGACAAAAAATCAGAAGCATCGAGGGTCGGAGACTTTAACGTGTGTAAGCACCCAATAACCAGAGATCTTGATGTTCGTACATTTTAATAAAACGGAAACATTTGGAAATTTCAATGCTGTACATTGATGTCATGTTAATTTAACCAATATAAGGGTTAAAATGTTATACCCGTAGATTTATTTGTCAAAATACACAAAAATTATTTTCAATTTAATCTATTCTTGTTCAATTTATTCATACATTTATATCGTTCATCATATCCACTACGGTAATTTCACGCCATGCTGAAAAGTAGCAGTAAAATCGTGGTGGATCTTAGAGCCATAATTCAATTAAATTTCAGCTTAGCAAAACTTTGGATTGTCAGATAGGAGGAGAGAGCCAAAAAAATATGGCGGTGAGTAGATGAAAATAAATATGAATGGAGGTGGTTAAAACAATATGTCCATTTCACAGTCATAAAAATGTTTAACCAATAAAATATAAATGCTCTGCATTCCTCTTCATTTACTTTAATTTATAAGAAAGAGGCTCCAAATCTTGATCAAAAAAATTCTGCGGGGGTGGGTTCAAACGGAGCAATTAGTTACTCACCCACGGAAGAGATGAGATTTCCCCAGAGTTCTGCAGTCTGCCAGGCCAAGAAGAAGAAACCAAAGAACCTCACCACGATAGCGTCCACGGGCTGGTTCGTCAGCTTCGCGTAAACTCCTCCGACCTGAGTGAGGTAGGTTGCCTTCGAGGCCCACATCGGAGCAGCCCCGAGACCCACAATCAGAGCGGTGGGCACCAGCGTGAAGAACTGTGGATAGAACTGAGCCGCGATGTAAGGAGCGTAGCATAGCATCGAGAGACTCAGAGTCCACTTGACGGTCAACCTTCGGATGAGCAGGGTGGGCACTAACATGCAAGAGGCAACCAGGGCCGCGTAGATGGCCGACAAGGACACGGTTCCCAGCCCGTCTTTGGCGTTAATGGAACTCTGAAGATTTGCGGTGCCCTGGAACGCGGTGAACTGGAACATGAAGGCTATGCTCACGACCGTCACGTTCTTCAAGATCCTCCACTTCTCCTTAGGGGAGAAGCTAAGCGTGGTCACCCCCGGGGAAGGAACCGACTTGTCTCCATCGAATGAGACTGTGTTATTCATGCACACGGTGAGCGTGTTATCACAGTTCTTTTCGTTCTTCTTCTCTGTGGATCCCGTGACAAGAGGGCTTTTACCCTCAACCTGCCTGGCTGCCGACGATCCGTTCCGCGTACCATTTCCATCTGAAGTGTCCTTACTTCTTGAGCCGTTCGAGGGAATTATGCCGTCCCCTTGTTCGTGGGAAGACGACGTCTTCAATTTGGTCACTTGCGGATGACCGGATCCCAGATTCAGCTCGTGGATTGTTTGCCTAGGACCGGATCCATAAGCGGGCGGCTGATCTAGATCGATCGAATGACCCGTTGCCAACTGCTCCAGGTACGCGAGGTTGTCGCATCCTGTGCTCTCCACGTCCATAAAAAAATCTTCGTTTTCCGGGGAAACTTTCATGGTTTCGGGATAACTGGCGTCCTCCTGAAAAATATGATAAAGAATATATTTTTTTTAATGGTACATGAAAAGGGAAGCTTAATGAGACTAAAGCCATAATAAAATATTCATTCGTTCCAGATCAAGTTTTTTTTTATACGAAAGCTTTTCCTTTATGAGATTATTACTGGGAAGCTGAGATGAAGCATCTCGGATTCCTTTCAAGAGCGTTTGTTTGTGAGCTGAAGTCACAACAAAATAATATCAGAGAAAAAATAATACCACTTCTGCTTTAAGCTTAAATTATTTTAACTCTAAAGAAAAAGGCGTAAAGAGGCAGTTTGAACCAAATTTTAATCAATATTACAGTATTATAAATAAATAAATATATCATAACATATTCCAAATCGGAAGTCGGTCTATCGGAAGATCCAAATCTATAGATATATCTAAACATCCCTGAAAGTAACAAGTCTTACATATAACATCTTTTTGCATTTTATTTATTAAAGGTTTATGTATCATCGGTATATATGGTCAATTCACTTATAAAAAATTATTCCCCAGGGAAATTTTAAGAAGTAAAATTATTTCACTGACAAAGAACGATTTGACTTTACCTTTATTGAGGGTAATATTCAAGAAAATGGAATTTGGCTTAAAATATATTTTTTCCGAAAAATCCGTCACCTCATTCTTATTAAATAAAGTATTTTCATTCCTATCATCCTATTCTTTGTACGTAACCTCCATTTCCTTGCTCTTTCTGAAAAAAAATCCTGCTGAATTTCATTAATCATAATAAAGATAAAAAATATATCATAAGGCTAAAACAGTTCGTTTGGCTCCCACGCAGTATGCAAATGACAGCAATGAACTATCATTCAGATATCGTCCGTCAAGATGTATTCACAAAGTCATCGATTTAGGCGTGTAGTCTACCTTCCGCCTACTCTGGATGCGTCTCGTATTTCCCTTGAGCTGAAACTTGCCTCCATCTGTCGGTCGGATGACCTCAGTAAAGACAAGAAGGAAAGAGACGGAAGAGCGATACACTATTTTTAAGCATCATTTCCTGCTCATTTCTTTATTTCATTTCTCTCCAAGGCAATTGGGCCGTACCCGATGACACGAAAAGAATCGAAAAAGGTTTTGTTGGCCTACTTTCTTGTCAGGTGTTCTATTTGTGACAGAAGGCGGCCTCTGTTCGACAAGTGAACCAATATCTCAAAGATGAAGAGAATATTTTCGTCCAAACGGAAAACAGTCACACTTGGAAAGGTCAAATGTCAGTTAAGCAGAGTGATAGGGAAGGGTCTTAAAAACATTTTCCCCAGATAATGATATAAATATCAAATAAATCCACTGCCAGTCGGGACATTAATCTGATGCCGTTGGATTTTGCCACCTTTGGTATCATAATAGACGCGTTTCCCGAAAATTTTCGGGAGCAGGTCGGGATGATTATTTAAAACTTTACACGTAATCATTATTATCTCTAAAATTCAGGTGTTTTCAAAATCCTTCAATATAATCTCAAAAAAAACTTTCTGAATATATATGAGACTGAAACCCTCCGACACTCGTCTAAATAAAACTAATTCAATTATACGTCCCTCTTTCTCAAACGCGGCCGACCTTGTTAGAGTAATTTTCTTCTTGGCCATCAAGTTGAAATTTTGCTATTTTATTAACTGAGAATTTTCGTTAGAAATATTCACTTCATTTTAAGAGTATTTTCCATATCAAAGCATCATCAAATGTTATTTTTCTCACGATTCTGCTATCCTTTTTTCGTTACCAAAGTTCCAATTCAAATTTGATTTGCGGTAAGACTGAATGAAATAATTTCCTCTCAGAACAACAATTACCTCTGGTGATTCCACAATGCGCGCGTCATCTCGTCAATAGCGGCACTATAATGCACCATGAAAAAATGTAACAAAATAAAAACGGCTCGGTAGGTTTTTCGAAAAAGTTTGGAAAATAATGAACTGGAGAATTCTTCGTTCTCACGTAAAAATACCAATCTTCACTTCACTCCTTGCACTACAACATAATTTGCTCATTCTGTGAAGTCACTTCATGATCACTTGGCGTTGGACTACCTTTTATAGCTGGCTGGGTTAGCCTGGTGCACTCGCGAAGTAGCGCTCTCGCCGGATAAACCCAGAAGTCCCGGCTCGAGTCCCTCCTAGAGTAATGGTGTTGTGTTCGTCCAATAGGGTTTTGTCATTGGAATGAAGAGGTGCAAAATGACCGTAGCCGTTCAGGTCGTATCTCCGCCCTCCTCCGGATAAGGACGTTTCAATATCTAAGCCATATACCATTTAGGCCAACATAAAAGGGAAGATTACTGCTAGTTTACCTTCCCCTCCATTTCACTTCGAGGATCCCAATTTCGACGGATCCACAAAGTACACAACCCCCTTTAAATGTTAAGTAGTATTGACCAAGTGGTATGTTCAAGCTTTCTAATCCTGAGTTAAGTGTGTCGAATACCCTCTAGGTCATGGGCATTATAATTTCCGGTTCCCAGGAATTCTGATATCGAGGCAGGAATGGCTTAACGTGACGGCGAGGTCAAACTTAGGGATCAGACACAATCAAATTTAACAGACCAAAAGTTTGACTTTTCAGTCCTACCTCTATTAGTCTCGTCTCTCTCGTATGGGCAGAAAAGCAGCGACCCTGTTACGGCAATATTACTCTCCACACTGTGGAGGTCGATGATTTCATCTCCAATTCGCACGCGCTCTCGGTCAAATTGAGAGGAGTAGAAAAAAGTTTGCGCACGGGGGCGCTCGTTATTGGGGAGTCGTATCTTTACTGGGGAATCTATATACCTCCTCACACATCCTAAGGTGACTCCGTAGTGACCGAGGTGGCAGAGGCAGTTTGCTAAGCGACGTTGGCGTCTTGACGGTTGCGATAGGGACTCCGAGAGTGGCAGCAAGGGACGACGATGCGGAAGCCATCGACTGAAGAGGACAGCACGTGATTCTCGCAACCATGTAAGCGTTCACATTTTATCCTCGAACCTCTGTTCTCAATGGCAGAGAAAAGACCATTAATGGAGGATTCTGGCACTTTGTAACGTCGTGACCTCATTGATTGTTGCGGGGTTCGATTAGAGAGCCCCTCGTCTCCTCGCCCAACGCAGAGTTATAAGGAACGAACTTTTTTTGTTGACCTGCTCGTCGTGATTCGATAGGGATATAATTCTTGTTGTGTCGAGGTTATTTCACAGGTTCGAAGTGTCGCGGTTTTTTCACTCCGCAAATTGATATTGAAAACGCCGAGGAAATTCCCATGGAAGTTTTTCTTGTCATCGTCCTTATCGGAAAT
The DNA here is from genome assembly GCA_011762765.2 of Rhinocypha anisoptera. Taxonomy (NCBI): domain Eukaryota; kingdom Metazoa; phylum Arthropoda; class Insecta; order Odonata; family Chlorocyphidae; genus Rhinocypha; species Rhinocypha anisoptera. The sequence goes on from WURS02002052.1 coordinate 9,131, forward strand.
ACCTTCTTATCATTTACTACGAATTTTTCTCACCCTTTCGACTTATATCTGGAAAAGGCCTTCGAGGCCGAAGGCAGTACGAAGGTGGTTACGTAATATCAAGTTTGAAAGGCGATGGGAAGGCGCTGTCCCCGTGTGTTAGAAAGCATTATGTGGAATCAAAGTAACCACTCCCCAAGTTATATCACTGAAGGCCATTATACTATAAATCTCTCTACTATCCTCTTATTCATTACATGATGTATTTAATAATTTGTTGCTGCGTAGTAGCTGTTCAAGTTATCCCGCCACTTAATAATCTCTTCACACTTTAATAATTTTTAATTGTATCTTATTCCAGCACTTGTTTCTCAGACGTCATATTTCTGCAACCTCTATAGTTCTATTCTACAATTGTTGCTTCCAATACGACTTTTACTAAACTTTCATGTTTCAATATTTGTCCAATTAGTTTCCTTCTTTTTGCAAACGTAGTCCACAAAACTCTTTTCACCGACTCTTTAGAATATTTCTATTAGTTATGTAGTTTAGTAACACAAGTTTCGGCTCTTCGAAGTATCGTCATCCAGTCTATCCATTTTCAACATTCTTCTCTAGTAAGGCACTTCTGATCTTTTATCTCAGGCTGCTATTTTTCGTGTTTCACTCTCGTATTAAAGTATCCTTAACATGTGTGTTCTAATAAAACTCTTAGGTTCAAGCTGATATCACTTACAGTTAGTTGTTGTTTCTTCTGGAAATTTACCATTTTTACCTTGTCTATTTTGCTCACTATTTTCTTCTTGCTTCTTCCTTCGTTCTTGCTACATAAGTAGCTAAATTCTTTCGTCTTCATAATTGTCCTTTAATGGCTCTGTTTGACAAATGTTTCCTTATTTCAACTACAGTTCATTAATTACATTTATTTTAATCGTGGCTTTCGTCGGGTTGTATTCCCTAATTTCCATTTCCGTGTATGTTAATGCCCTCGATAGAGCAATCCTATTTCTTCTCTTCCAGTATGGCAATGTTATTAGCAAACCGCAACATGCTAATCTCTTCTTCCTTTCACGTTTTATCTTCTCTTTGATATCGTTTATTGCTTAATCGATGTAGCATTCATTTATTACTTCCTTATTTTTGTGTCTTCTGACTAATCTAATCTAATCCTGATCCCCTAATCGAGCAAGTATCAATCTTCTGTCTTAGCATTATTTTCCTATATCCGTTAGGGTACGAATCATGACATCTCAGCACATGCTGACCACAGCTTTTCGAAGGTCCACAAATACCGAGCACGTTGGCTGGTTTTTCGGTAATCTCTTTTTTCATATGACCCAGAGAGCAAGAATAGCGTCTGTTGTTCATCTGCTGATTAGTAATCATAACTGGAACTCCTACTGTTATACTTTCCTTTCCATTCTTTGGTATATTATTTTAGCCAATTTATTTGATCCCGTGTTCCTACGTATGTTTTTGGCTTTGCGTTCAATTTTATTTACGATAAAGGGGCGATTACGTTCTTCTTGAAGTCTGTTGCTATTTTTCCTCTTGTATATGCGCCACGTATCGACTCAGAGAGCTCAATCAGTATTGGAAGGATTAAAAAAAAGAACACACTGCAATTCCACTTACAACGTTGTATGTGGAACCCTTTTTTTTAATCCTTCCAATATGAGAGAATTCGACCAAGTGAAGCCTGAAACCATTTCTTAACTCAATCAGTATTTTTTAATATATCCGGTGATATTTTTTCATTCTCTATACTCTTGAGTAGTGGGGGTAATATTTTCCCTTCGGAGGTACTCGAGAGAGTTTCATCACGTCAGAGTGTAATAAAAAATAAAATTGGTGAGTTATTGCATCTTAGGAGAGTAAACATATCAGGGACCATATGTATCAGAGGCGCGGCCAAACGTTTTTAATAACTTGAATGCTTTTTAATGAGACATACCATACCTGGTGGAAGCGTGCAGAGGCTCGGCGAAGAGATCCCGCAGCGGAAGCGGAGTCGAGAATGCTTTTCTCCGCTTTTCCGATATACTTGAATGACTATGGGAAGACACTCGGGTGGCACTAGTAATGTTGCGTGAATCATCGGGCATTGTCATGGGAGAACGTAAGGTGTGGAAGGTGTCAAATTCGAACACTATCCTGGCTCCGTTCAAGGATGTAAATGACGGAAAGCGAACTTCTTGGCGCTTCCCATCTCTTGTGTGTGAACATTTTTAACGAAACTGCTCATCACCCCGCTTCCGATAAGTAGTAGTTTCCCGCCATCTTCCACGTCAAAGAGCTACAGCGTTTAAAAGCTATTAATACAACGCCTTCAATAAACTGAGCGTTTCTCTATCGATCATCGTAGACTTCAACTTCACTCACATGAAGGAAGCCTGCTGGCCCCCACTTCAGGTGATTCGCTGCTTACTGTTTGGCTGCAGTCTCTTGCCAAAACCTCTATAAGGTTTCAAAGGATGGATCCGTACAGCCTCCGTGTTCCATCTCTTATTAGCCGTGGCTATTGCTGAGGTCGACTCATCATCCGTCACCTGGTGGGCGCACTCGGTAGCTCGAAGCACTGCCACTCAGACAAAGATACAGGAACAGCATTATTAATTCTCAGTTTCCCAGAATCGGATCCCGATTCGTTTCGTAGGTAAATGCCCATGAAATGTTAGTTTTACTTCATGAGTGAATGTGGAATGCGGAAGAAAAGTGAAGAAGGAATGGCCAAAACGGAAGGAATATTTTACGTGAAAAGGGAGAAATAAAAGGAAATAAAGGAGACTAAGACTAATAATAAATGGAACTTAGTAGTAATCCTGACGTATATGCCAATGGTTAATCGCCAGGAAGAATAAGGAAATAGTGTATCCGGAGATTGAGGAAGTAATTCATGAATGCAGAATGAATTAGCAGAAAGAACCAAAGAGTGACGGTGGATTGGAATGTGTCTGTGGTTGAAGGAAGAGAGGGGAAAGGATGACATGGTTCCCGAATAAGAAACGACCGAAGGGAGAAAATATTATTTTGTAACTGATAAAACGTGTGAAATGTTCTAAATACTTCAAATTATTTCAAACCAATTTGATGTTTACCTTAGTCTTTCATCATTCCTCAGCATTCCGTTACATCTGCCTGCCATTCAATTTTCTTTCATTTAGAAAGAATTTCCTCTATTAAATATACATATATATTCCTCTATAATTTCCTCTGGACATTCGCTTTGGGATGGCCCCCATTATTTTCCGATATGTCATTCGAATCTTGCACAACGAAGACTTATTGTAACTCTTTATTTTACTCGTTCTCCATTAATTTTAGTTAAAAATTGACATTTTACATTTGTTCAAACCCAAAATATTTTTTAAAAACGACCTCAACGTTAACGTCTACGGCTATAATAAAGTTGAAAAAAATTTCCTTGCAAATTTCCACAAATAAGAGATTGACCTCTGGCTTCCACGCACACTACATCATTGGCGAATTGCAATAACATTAAAAACAGGTCGAAATAGGGTTATATGGAAACAAAGTGGGTTGCTCAGTCTAAACTTTTTAATTTTTCCACCTCCTAGGGTCTGAGGTTGAGACCGCACAACTCAGATTCAAAAAGGCACCACCCGTTTTGGTTTACTCAGCCCAAGAACTGGCGCCGAGG
>WURS02002063.1:0-12769 GCA_011762765.2 Rhinocypha anisoptera
TTGCAATGACAATTTCACCCTCCTTCCGTTTATGCCTAGTGTTGTGAGTGCTGATTGGGCACCATTTCCTCGAGTGTGCCCTGTTAATTATGGACAAACCACGCTAGTGCAGTTATCAGAGTGATTCCAGATACATAGTGCATTATATGTGATGTTCTTCGATTTTCACCCCTCCTCCCTTCACTCATCCCCATTTAAACTTTGACTTCTCCTCTCCCTTGCCCAAATTACCAGGATGTTTCATGTTTATGTAGGTATTTGTATTTAAAATATTTAGACCTGATGATGATACCTACAGTGACATTGAAACCACTCAGTTTATATTATGAGAGAGGATAATTGATTTCTCCTAATTATTGTTTTAATTCCAATATATCATGCCGTAAACTAAGCTCACTTCAGCTTGAAATTATAGATTCCATTTCATTATACCTCATCCACAAATCTCTCATCTGAAATTTAAGTATTCTCTCAATAAAAATTATGATTGGTGAGTTTTCTAAAACAAACAGTGGTGAGTTCTTAGTACTCGTTCCCTTGCACTGTTTTTCGTTGGATATTAGTACTAAAAAATCAGTCAAACTATTTTTATGCTGTCTGAATTGTTCATTCCGGTTATTGTACTTAAATTATTTTACACTAGTTACTTCTGTTCTTCTACAATAGTCATTTTACACTAGTCGGCTTCTTTATTAGTTAATTTACATTATCACTGTATTCCTGGACATGCTGTTGTTGTTGAGATAGAGAATGTTTCCATATTTAGATTATGGTTACATTTCAATATTTCAATGCCCATCTCTCTCTCTCTCATTCTCTTTTTTTGAGATTTGTCTAACCTGCATGGAAAATTTCTTATCGGGGAATTTTCTAAAACATGCACACTTGTAATTTCTTAGTAGGTACTCATTCCATTCCAACCACTTTTGTTTTTGCATTCTGGTGGATAATACTACTACATGCTTGCTTAAAATATTTTATTGCTGCTTGCATTCTTCAATCATAGAAAAAACAGACTTCTTTTCTCTAGTCACTCTTGTTTATTTTAATTAGCATTTATTAGTAATTAATTCTTTTCTGCTAATTTAGTTGACCACTCTTCAAGCCATTTTCACAATTTCTCATGTGCAGTGTTTGATGTTATTAGTGTCATCCGTGAATGTCCGATACGATCCTCACCCTCCTCACCCATCGTTGGAACCCTTCTTACTTTAGGTTCATCCGTATTTATACCGACTCATCACTTCCGAAATATCACACTATTTATTTATTTACCATATACAATGTAGATGTATTGTTACCCTTCCTCCACTTTGAATAAATATCCACATGTGACAAAAAATGAATATATTTTTACTTTTTAAAGTGATGTTCAGTACTATTATTATTATCATCAGTTGATCACTCACACCACTGTGTCTACTTCTACGTACTACCCTGCAAATTACATTTACTAACAATCGCTAAGACCCACTTTATTCCGATCTTACCCTCCGTGTGGGGAAATATGAAATTTTAAATCTATCCATCATATAATATATCTCTCTGATTTTACATGCATTATCTGATATACCATAGTATGACGGGGTCTGCAATGTGTCTTCAACCTCTTCCCTGCAGTGATGTTCCTCAAATTTACTCAGTAGCTTTAAACCTATGTTTTCGCCTATTTTCGAGGAGAGGCTCCCAACCTATCTCCTCCTATGACATCGTTACACCATTAAGATGATCAGAACAACATTTCACAAATCAAGCTGCTCAACGTTGCACTCAATATATCTCCAAGACTAATACTGTCCCATTTGTAAACTATGGCCTGTATTGATACTATGGCCTTGTATACTATGGCCTGTGAAATTCACTTCAGAAACTCAGCACTTTTGTTTATGCCAGTTCACTTAAATGGTTTAAATGAATCCCACAACTCACTCTTGAATCTGTCACAATCTGCCTGCACAATCATATATATCTTACCTTGAGGCCTTCCTTCCTTTTCCCACTTCTACTTCAAATTCACTATCATGCAGTCACTTTTTCCATCAAGTACTAAGATGTTTAGTGTACTATTTGATATGTTAGATCCATATAAATTGAGTATATTATTACCTCTAGTCGTACTGTAGGTAAAAATCAGTATAAATGATTCACATAATTTTTAATCCTTGCTCCCGCTTATGAAACTAAATATATTCCAAACTATGGTGGGAAGGTTGGACCCCCCAAATTATAAAAATCCGTATCCTATTCTGAGACTTTATAATGGAAACTTTTCTAGTTTGAAAATTGAGTACATGTTTTTATACTATTATAATTATCCACGTTTACCAGTAATCGACCTGAAGATTGGTTTGTTAAATGAGGGTAGAACTATATACATCAGCCTTTTTGGGGTGCAGATTCATATGATTGTTACAATTATTGCGATCGTGTTAAAGTAAGCGTATTCTTCATAACGTTATTGTAAGTGAAAGAAAGAATTTTTTAAATTCTACTTCCAAATTTATCTCCCTCGCAAAAAGTTTAATTTTCGAGTTTTTATAAATATTATTGCATCCCCGAATTTTTACTTCCATCCATGTCATTCGATGGTCTGTTTACTCACTATTTTACACATTTCGAGGGTTTTGTTTGCGTTGATATGGCTTCTTACTTTTCAGCAAATATGCACCATTTTTGTTATATTTTTTCATTAAAATTAAAAATATAGCAAAAGTTAAAGCTTGTAGGTAGCTTGCGTTAAAGCTCTGCTTCTGTTTAACCTTTTGTATCTGATAATCACGAGCCCGTAAAGTTTTGGTTCACTATCATTGTATTCTAATGATATCAATCAAATACGACGGTAGTCCCAAAAGTACGCGACCTGACGTATAGAAAGCAGTGATTGTTAGAAAAAATTTACTTTGTTCGAAAGTTTCAACGTTATAAAGGTCAAGTTTGAAGTTCGAAGATGCTGCATTGTTTATTATTGCTTGACAACTATCTATGATTTATGTCCTTGGAATTTGTAACCATGGAAAAAGTTAGTCATCTTTATGTTATACAATACTTTCATTAGAAAGTTTTCAGGCAAACCGATATCAACACGGAGCTAGATTCTACTTGGGGGTAGTCTACTCCTTCGTTTACTACAGTAATAAATTGGGTGGTAGAGTTGAAACGAGGCCGTACGAGCTGCTAAGACGAACATTGCAGTGGTTGGCTAAATGAAGTGACTATGCAAGAAATTGTGAAAAAATCTACAAAATGGTATTGGATGATAGTCAACTGAAAGTGCGCGAAGCTATCAGACATGATAGACATGTCAAAAAGTGCTTCACATCGCATATCGACTGAAAATTTGGATACGAGAAAGATGTTTGCACGATGGGTGCCGCGACTATTCACAATGGAACAAAAACAGCGTTATGAGGATGTTTCAATCTAGTGTCTGGAGAAGTTTTACAGCAATAAAACAGTTTTTTCATCGATTAATAACCATGGATGAAACATGGTACCATCACTTAATCCTGAGGCGAAGGGACAGTCAAAACAATGAATTGCAAGGGGAAAATCTGCTCCAAAGAAGGCGAAGACAGTTTCATCTGCAGACAAAATTATGGGGTCCTTTTTTGGGGTAAACGTAGGATATTTTTCATTGATTATCTTCAGAAAGAAAAAACAATCAACGGCGAGTGTTGTGCGAACTTATTGCAGCGTTTAAGTGATGCAGTCAAGAAAAAACGGCCTTATTTCGTGAAAAAGAAAGTTTTGTTTCATCAAGACAATGCACCAGTTCACACATCCATCACAGCGATGGGAAAAATCAATTAGCTAATGTCTGAATTGCTTCCTCGTGCACCGTATTCGCCATATTTAGGTACCATGGATTATTTTCTTTTTCCAAACTTGAAAAAAATGGATTGGTGGTAAAAGATTTGCCACCGATAAGGAGGTGGCATCTGCAGCTAATGGCTATATTGACAAGTTTGACCATTCTCACTATAAATATGGCTCTTGAACATCGCCGGGAAAAGTGCATCGAGCTAAAATAAGACTATGATTAGAAATAAAGACATTTTTCGCACATTTTTAACATCTACTTTGTGAGGTCAGGAACTTCTTGGACAACCCTCGTATATAATTTATCCTACTCGGTATTAGTAACGTCTGATTCTCAAGTAAAAGTATTCTATAGCTTACACAAGTCCATGCTTGGAGGTTGCTATACAGCGTCAGCTCATCCAATCAACCATTGATCCATTATTAAATTCCCCTATTATCATATTCCCATTTTTCTGCAGGATTTTATACTGTTATCCTTATATTCTAGTTTCAAAAGTGGTGTAGCGTATAATGTCTCCGCCTTCGCAGAGGCGATTTACAATGGAACATCACGGAATATAACTCAGACAAGAAATGGATTATCCTTTCGTAGAGTTTGGGTTGCGTGAAATCTTTATCTTTTTTATTATTTGGGTGCCCGGGGCACTATAACTATAGCACATGGTAACCTCAAACCTCCAGTTTGATTACGTGCCAAGGTTTGCATTTATAAATTATTAAGAATTACACGCACACACTTAAGCTAGCTATTTATGTTTAAGAAATCGTTGTCTCGATTATTGCATACAATATTGGGTTATGGATTTAGATATTGTTGTCCATGATGCAGAATTGAATAAGAAGCTCGGGTCGGAAAAATGATTAAAGCTGTTGGTATTACAACAAAAAAAATAAAACCGTTCTCTCATGACATGAACATTTACAAGTCCGTTTTGATAGCCTTAAGTTGAGAGTAAAATTGAGAGGGATCACTTCACTAACTATCACTGACACCTTAGATTTGGGGGTACCTTTATAACACGTGATGTTCATTCTGAATCATGTTACCACGTCCTCCTCATATGCGAGCTGCTTAACTGAGAAAAAAATAATACACTCTTCACTGAAGGCCATTTTCTGGAGGTGGGGGAGGTATGCATTTCAGTCCATAATGTTAATGTCACCCACAGTGGGCACCTTTTGACTAAAACCCAATCTACACTGGTGATATACTTCCGTTCCCGAAAACAGGTGTAAGTTCCGATGTACCATTTGGCAACCCGCGCAAAACATATACTATAAAAATAGAAAAATCCTGTGGAGAGACAACATTATCTCACGAGAGTGAGAAGCAGACTAGGGAATATCCGTTATGCCTCAAAGAGGAAAACTCAACCTACCTATTACGAGTAAAGACTACAAGGTCACTTACGGAAAATTTAGGTTTTTTAATTCCCTATTAGAGTATGTCTTCCAATGATCAGGTCCCCAAATGGAAAGGCAATATCTCGCCATACACTGTCCCCAAGTTTGTTTTTAACGGGAGATAGGTGAAATAGTCCAGTGTCTATATATATATATCGTACATATGGGCAACTACGTATCGCTAGTTACGTATGCCATCAAATGAGGTACAATCGAGATATTGGATGACCTTAGGGCAGGACTTCTCACCGCAAGGCTCTGCGGATATAATCTTAAATATTTCTCTGTACTTAATTGCTGTTACCAATTTTGGAGATTATAAAGGTCTCTCATAAGTGTTGGTGTTTCTTTTCGACATTGGTATATTACGGGTAACCAAACACGTTATAGTTGCTTTCAAATAAAAAGTCAGATCTACTGCCATGAATACCATCAGCCACCATGAAGGTTCCACCTCCGATTCTATTTTATAAAAATTCTGAGGCCTGATGGTATAATCTATTCTTTCGTAATGTACTGCATTTCGGTACTTTGGTCCGTTTGGTCAAACTCTCTGGTCTAGTTTAGTTTCTCAAAATCTGTCATTTAATATCTAGTAATAATCCTTATGTAAGGAAGAATTTTATCGAAAAACTGAATTATGCCATTGTTACGCTTTATATTTCATGAAGTTAAATCTTAAGACACCTGTCAGATCTCACTAGCGACATCTTTCCGCTTCTGCCGACATTTTTCTGATTTTACCGTGACATATGTTATCATTTTACCTAACTTTCAATAAATGGTCATTTTTCACAAATCCACTTTGGCTCTTGCGCTTATATCTTCCCACCATTTGACTTGTGACTTAGGTAACCCAGTTAGGTATTCTTCTCCTTTCAATCAAACTCTCCCACCCCCCAAGCATTGCAACATTTCTTTCACACTATCATCTGTCCTGTTCATAACTAACACGAATCGTGCTGCTGTCATTTGGACTTCTTCTGGTGCCGTCACTATATTTTGTGAGGTCAGGTAATACCAATCGCTAGATAAAAATTCTAACGATGGGCTGCATAATGATTTGTACGGCAAATTTTAGACATCTTCACTCGTTTTCCTTAGTATCCACGGTAAAATGCACATATGTTTAGGAATGATTTACCGACTACTGTTTCTAATTGGCATCTCAAATTCAGCTCTATGCTCAATCTTATTCCTCAATATTTTAGTGTCTGATTTCGTCAAAATTGTGACCTACTGTTTTATACGGGAACTATGTAGAATTTGATGGAAGTGCAGTGGTCGATTTCATACCTCTAGTGGGATCTTTTATAAAAATTTAGTCGAGTATCGTATCTAGTAATCTATCCTCGAGTACTTCTGTTTTTTACTGTAACTTCTGCACATTAGTTATCACCTATCTTAACCTTTTGCTTTATAAATAAAAAGACATTTGTTCAAAGTATAAATTGTATTCTGTCAATGCCCGTTTTGTTTAATTTTCAAAGCCATAAATCGTGAGGCACGGTTTCCAAGACTTACAAAAAATCCAATGTAAAGGCATCCAATTCCACACACAAGCCCAATACTTCTGTTATATCTTCAACAAAGGACATCAGCTGTGTCCTGCAGGAATAACCAGGGATAAGGGACTGAAGATTGCATTAATTTATTGTTTTTATTTATTTTAAATGGGTCTATAGTCGCCGGTTTTTATTCGCATGGTGCACTACTATTGTTTAGCGAAACATAGAATGATATGCTCAAGTAGGGAAGGGTCACTAATCATCCAAATTTTAACATATCACACAATATTCCATCACTATCTTTAAATTTCGAAAAACCCAGTAACTGATCTTCTTTGAGATGCATGAGTCTCTTGTGCAATCAGTATAGGTGGTGCTCAGAGTAGAGTTCAGGCAAGGCCATGGATAGTATCCATGGCCTTGAGCCACTATCCATGGCCTTGAGTTCAGGTTTATTGTGTTTTCTCTCTCCTTCATCACTAATACATATTTCATCATTTTATTTATTTTAACTTTTCTACCCATTTTAAAAAATTACATTAACATTATTAAATGTATGGATTTTTTTAATTTATCAAAACTAGCTAATTTCTATGTTGCATCATGTTTTAGCAACATTTGAATGCACAATACATGTGCAAGTATTGACGTCAATAAACTTTATTTGAATATAGTTAAAGAAAAGCGATATATAATAATAAACATATGTTTATTTTTATTTATTAATCAGGTGTTAGGTTACATACCTCAGGAAAATATAAACATTTTGAAATGAAACTTTCCGTAACAATCCCCTTGACAGTCTCTCCTGAGATATTATGCAGACTCATTTTTTGGATGCATGGAAATGATATATGTATATTTTACTTCAGGGGTTATTATTTTTACGTTGCTTCTACAATTCTCGTTAGTGGTCAAGAATAAGCGATCAGATTATAAAAGTCAACTTGTACAATGATCCACGGAAATTATTGCATTTATTAAACCCATGGAGTATTTATGGTCCGTATACTAATTCATAATGGCTAATTTTATTTTTTTCATGTTTTGTAATTGACAACTATAAATGCCGCAGGCCCCCAAAATGGTTGAAAGTAAATACATTTTATGTAATTATTGAATTCTTTTAGTTACTCTTCCAGATTTCCAGGTATTTATTGTAATTAAGATTTTGTCAACGAGTTTTAAAAATTATATTTCAGTTGGCTGAAGCCTCTTCATCTTCATTTATCCAAGTAAATGCAATTTTTATATTATGGCAAATTGACCAATAGAGCCAATGCTTCCGCAATACTTGTTGCAAACCCTAATTAGAAGCACTACATCAAATTGGACATAAAAATCATTCATTTGGCGATTACGGTAACAAATATTTCTTAATACCTATATAACTTGGGGTAAACTCCCCTTTTTTGGAAACTCGGTATTGCCACTACTGTAATACATATCTTATTTTACTATTTCAATATAAACTTTCTTATTTTAGTTACCTTAAGAGCCATTACATAAATAGAAGATCTGTCGTAATCGTGAGAAAAAGATGTAGTGCTTCCAATTCGGATTATAGTTGTTATTTGTCAATATTTTATTCTGGGGGATCATTCACATCCGTTGTAAATCAGTATGGAAGGAGTACTGTGTTGCTAAAACCCTAAAGCCATTAATGGGGGCAATATAGGTCGCGTTCCACATTCTAATGACTCTCTCTTATGCAAAAATATTTGCGTACTCCTTCTCAAAAGTGTTTTCAACACACTGAAATAAGGTAGAGATTTAGAAATATTCGACTCTAATACAAACCCTTGAGAGATTTTCTCTGAGACATGCATAATTAAACTAGTTTTTCATGGATTTTAAAACGCCTGGATTGTATATAGACAAATCTTGATAGGTAGGGATATTAGGTGCTAATGGAGAAATACATGCTTCATTCCTCATTGAAAAATGGAAGGTGTCTAGACAAACTCCACGTAGCTGGATGTATGTTTATACACAAAAATTCTGTATACATATTCATTTTTATGCTCCTTCCATTGGTATTCGGTGATTGGAGGTAAAATTCTCAACTAAGCTCCATGTTCGCAAAGATTTAAAGGAGTGAATCATTTCATTGCTATGGTTATGCATGGGCATAAATATCAGCAATGATTGTCCACAACCTGCAAATCATGTATTAGTAAGCAGCTAATTTTGTGTACTGTCTGAAACAATGCCCAAATCAGGGTTGCATTAAATGAAAGCTCTTGCATTTTGAAGAATCAATGTTGCGAATAATAGCGTATGGCTTAATATAAACATTTTGACCAGGGGACCTTTGACCGGTACTTTAGGACCAATTTCAGGGGCCAATAGGGCCACCTAAATCGCATAGATAAGGTTAGGAGATGTTATTTATTTCTTGTTTTCAATAATCCGTTCTTTCCCCCAGGGCATCGCGGGAGAAAGAAGTAGATGACCCACCTGAAAGTTATTCTGTGTCCAGTGCAGTTAGAGTGCTTAAGCTTGTGAGTGCGATTTTTTCTTGTGATAATGTGCTTCAGCGTGTGATTGCACGTGACATTGGCCTATACTTGGCTGGAGATAGTTGCCAATAGGGCCTCCATAAGTGCACAGATATGGTCAGGTTAATTTGTTCACCAGTCCACAATTAGGTTAGATTTGTTCAGACAAAGCAGCCATTAGGATTGGCGATAATTTTTTATAGCTAAGGTTAGGGGAGTACTAACTGTTTTCCTTGTATGTATAATAACTTGTTCTTCCCTTTAGCATCAGCGTGGGAATCCAGAAGAAGAAGCCCAAGATTGTGGACAAGATTGAAGAATGACGAAGCAGCGGACTTCGGTCGAAGATAGTGCAACGATGAACATTTCATTTTTGTTTTGTGTACTGTGTTCCTCTTGTATATTTTGTAATATGTATGTATGTTATTAATCGGATTTTTCCATAGCTGCCCACGAGGGACAAGGGAGTGAAGTACACCCCACTGCACAATTACCTCTTTGCTCGATTTTAAAATTAAAGTAAGTCTAGTTGGATACCCAAGTCACAGCGGAATTAAAATTAAATCAGCCATTATTTCCACGGAGTAATTCGGAAACTCCAGATATCACTAGACAAGTGAATTGAGTTCGAATCATTGACTCGAACCTTACCAAATAAACTTTTCAAGTAAAATTTTCTTACGCCTTTTATTCCGAGGGAGTTGCATAGTGAACTTTCATTCGCTATGTAACGTTTAAATGACCACTGACGCCTAATGGTCCCTTATCAGCAGTAGTAGTATTTTTGTTTATAGGGTGCTTCAACGGCTATGGTCATTTCGCACCTCTTCAATTCATAGAAAAACCCATCTGGACTAACACAACACCCATGCCCTGGGCGGGATTCGAACCCGCGACCTTTGGGATAGCCGGCGAGAACGCTATCCACCAGGTTAACCCGGTTGGCGGTCCCTTATGAGTTTCGTACATAATTACTACGAGAGGTCACTGACAGGGAGGATTTTACGTGGAGGCCAAATGATTTCGTGCTAAGATTAAAAGTGCTACGAGAAAAGAGAAGTCGATGATACTTACAGAGGATGTCCTTCGAATAAAATCACTGGTGATCCAATGCGCCAACATCTTCCCGAATGCACTTCACTTGACAAGTCACGCGGAGAGAACTTGTCACATTACTCGTGTCTTGAAATTTAGACACCACCCCGGAAATGCACTCCGATCACAATTGACACTCGCCCATATATCACTGCACAAGACCCTTCTCGTAATATTCCACGTCGCACTCCACTGAGCGTACAGACATGACGATGAGCGATCCCTCCTGAAGGAGCGCCGGCAGCCCGCTCTTAAATGAATTGAGAGAACAAATGATTTTATTTTTCAACGTTATGTACAAGTGAATAGTTCTATGGTATATCTTAGTTAAATTGCTTTATCCCCGTTCATGTTTTCTCAATACGCCGACACGTAAATGCTCAGAAACCTTTTGACTTCACTGAAAGGTAGCCAGAGACTGGAATGTAGTCGCTGCTGTTCAATTGTGATTCCTTACGAGTGAGCTCGCATTGACCTTGTTCGAGTATTCGCAGATTTTCACTGGTTCTTTTCCTCTCATATGACCTCAACGGCGAACTTGGACTAATTGTCAATATCTATTCCCCCCACAATTAGATCTCAACAACCCAGAAATCGACAAATTAAAACAGTTTTGGGGAGACGCTGAGAAATAAGGAAAGTTATTAATAATTAAGCTTTTACAGTATTTTGCGAATAAGGAGGGTCTTACAATCCTTTTCAATTTCTATGGGGAAACAAGAAACGAAAAGACTCAAAGGCCCCGAGAGGCGTGACTACCACAACGACTCATTCTACGAAACACGACCGCCACCGCAATCGAGCATTTCGGAAAAGAATTATACGATCCACGAAGACCACGGTTGTCGCACTTTCAATAAACGACGCACGACATTAAGTTTCATGCCGACCAAGAATCAAAAATAAATGGCGGATAACGGAAGGGAACTGAAAATGCTACTGAGAAGCTACCCTCGGGTTGACGCACCCAGAACGAGAGAGGCGGGGAGAAAATTTGACGCCGGAGATAAACTTCATCGGGAACTTACGTATTCCTCGCCGTCCCCCTCAAACGGAGGTTGTTGAATTTCCTCGCGATTTCTCAGTTCTCTAGGTTAGATCAGTCTCCCCCCACCGAAGACCTCCATGTCGACCTGGCCACTTAAAATGCGAAAATGCCTTCGTTCTCCCCCTCCCGGGGGGGGCAGGAGTAAGAGGGCAGGCTTAATTATTTCAGAACGTTTCTGGTAATTCACCGGAAAAGCGAAAGTTGCCTGGTGGTTACGCAGTAGAATGAATAATTCGCAGTGGGCTTACAATGGAATAATGATAATTAATTCGGGACGTCATAGTGTTTACCTCCGAGGATTCTAGCGAGAAACGTAATTCCAATAAAGAATCTCTTTTTTTTATGGACCATCTTCCCATCGAGGTCCAAGACTGTCATACTTCATTTCTCTTATATTCATTTTCACCACCCTCCTGCCCGTCTTACACTTCAAGGAACACGTAAATTTTCACGGATAACTAAAGTGATGCCACTTAAAAATAATCAAGGATGTGTTAATATAATCGAATTGGATATGGGATTTAAATATACAAGTGACCAAAGGTCAAGACTTCACCTCAGCGTGTTCCGTACGCGGTTGATTACTTGCTACATCTATTGACACTCGACAACTGAATCTTTCCACCGTGTTAGCATCTACAAATTATATATTTATTTCGATTTTCTTTCGAATCAAGGATACGTTTATTTGCGTTTCTCTTTCGCCTTGTCATTTACGAGGTTCGGCGACTCGGAAGAAGAAGAACGGGCGCTCTTCAAGCCCTAAAAAGGGTATTTCAATCGTCAATACCTCGGGTCGGAATGATTTAACGAATTCATTTTTTTTTTAATTTTGACGGATTCTCGATTGATCGTTCTCACGATTTACAGGGGACCGAAATAACGAAACGATAGATTGTGAGAACGACAACACGGAGTTAATTGTATAAAGAATTATTGAAAAACAAGTCGAGGCCTTATGCCCAAAAAATATTTTTCACAGTGTCCAGTTCAGACCACATTCCGATGACACTAGGATCATACCAAAGGGATTTTTCATGGCAAATAGGCTTATTGCTTTAAGACGAGGTAGTGACGTAACACAATGCCATTTGCTCCGTGACTATGAACAATTCTTACGATAAATGAGAGGCACATGTACTTACAGTAGAGAAAGCTTTTGGTATCCCTCGAATAATAACATTGCAGTACACCAACGTCTTAAGCCATATAAGTATTTCACGGTAAACGTCACGTGGAAAGACCTCGTCACAATGCTCCAGCATTGACATCAACAATCCCATCACAAAGTTCACTGTGGAGGCCGTCACCTTTTGGAAATCCATGATAGATTGATGGTTTTTAAAAAATAACTTTTATAATTCCACAAATAAAAAATTACAATGCACGAC
>WURS02002084.1:0-12769 GCA_011762765.2 Rhinocypha anisoptera
GTGGAAATATAAAAGTTATTTAAAAAACCATCACTCTATCATGGATTTCCACCAAGTGACGGCCTCCACAGTGAACTATGGGCATTCAGTTACAGTCTGCTTCAGCGGAAGGAGCCTACCTTCATAGAATTGTAGAAAAGGGCACTGATGATCCCTTGGTGTTGTCGGGTGGGAATTCGCTTGGGCTTGGATGCATCTCATCCGCCTACCGCATGAGATGAAGCCGACATACGTGTATGCTTGGAGGGCATCCGGCACCGAGGAGGGGAGGGTTCAAGAACCGACGGAAAACTTGTGAGGGGGGAAGGGGGAGGGGAAGGAACAATAGTGGAAAAAAGTTTTTCCAGAGGTTTATTTTGGGAGTTGGAAGTTCAAAAGTACGAGTGACCTGTGCTCATGGGAAAAGTCACTGGAGTTTTTGGTGACTCGCAGTTTATTTTTGTTGTTATCTGAACACGTTGTCCGGTGCTGTTGATATATAATGGAGGACGAGAGTTATTCAGTAAGGTGTATCAGTGAAAGCTCTAAACTTCTTAACTGTTTAAAAAATTGAAGTTTAAATCACGTTGTCTCCAATTTCTTTCGCATTATTTTTGTGACAATACGTCGAATGAGTTTATTCAAATTTCCTTAGTACCAATATTGAGCCAATCATGAGCTTAAAGTAAAACGTATTTCAAATTAATTTTATAATTATAATACAGATAATTCAGGACGTTAAATATCAAAGGACATAGTACAACTTTTTTAAATACCGAGTTAAGTTAAATTAAGTTATCGTATATGGATGATGTTTAATGATAGAAACATTGTTAATATCGAATGCTGCTTCATTGCTAAACGCCTCTGGTTCTCATCTCCATTATAGTCAGCGGATGAATTTTTCTCCGTTATGAGCTCTGCTTCTATGGATGAATTTGTAATCAAATGATGAAATTTGTACTTAACATTGATGATGACCGATCCAGCTGTTATGGTAAGTTTTTGATGCACTCAATATTAACAAGAGGCATAAGTCGCCCTACCCGATATATACCTTTCAACTTTCACCAACTCCTACCCGCCATACTTTGTCTAATCTATTCTTTTCGCATCTCTCACTCACCTACTCTATACTACAGATTTCAAAAAAACATTGTCTCTGAGTATCCCTTCCATTCAGTTTACCTGTCTTCTTCGGATTTTCCCGTCATTTCCTCTTTTGAGCTGATATTCCCAGCGCTTATTCGTTTGTTTTCCTCTCCGTCTGCTTGACTTCTCCAACTTTCGTCAAATCCACAGCTCTAAGGCTTCCAATGTACGCGCTTCGTCTTTCCTCAAGGAAGACTTGGCATTATGATGGCTGAAATGGTAGTCTTTGATGATACAATGGCATCATTTTCGAATTATCTTGGAGGGAAATAAAGGGAGTTCAGCTTCGAAAATTGTAGCGATTATTCAAAGCAGCCATTATTTATTATATTTTGGCTACGGAGACGTTAGAAACAATAGAATTCCGGTTAAATTATATAGAACTTTCCCTCGCATTATATTTGTCAACATCTTAAACTTACAGTTATCTCGTGTACTACAGCCTGCTAAATTGTAACTAATTCAGAGTGTGCTCAATATTTCAACTTAAGTTACTTAAGTTCGCTTTGCTGAAATAAACTTCGTTAATTAGATGATAGACTGTTTTGAGAAACACTATTCGTTGTATTTCAGCCCCTCTTAGTAAAAAGTCTCCATAAATTTAATTTTTAATAATGCGTCACTATTTGGTGATAGTCTCGAACTACGCCTGGGAACAGCTCTAATCTTCCAAAGTTGATCGTATGATTATTAGCCAGGTAGCTGATTTTAGCCTTAAAATTATTCTTTACCATTCCTCGTTAAACTCCTTCGCCATCCGAATGAAGTCAGATTTTCCTCCAAGACTGTGCAGCCTCGGACATATTAAGTCCGCAACTGCTATACAGGTGAAAGACTTTCATATATGGACACTCTCCACAACTCCTATTCATAGTGCAGCTAGAATTCGAAGAGAAACTTTCAAGTACAGGATTCTCAACTAATCCAGGAATGCAATGCAAAAGCAAAATGTAAATTTGTTCTAGAAACGGACTAATGTAGACCAGGTATATTTTTATTGAAACCAATACCACACGACTCTTTCTGGAAAGTAAATCATGTCATTACTCTGAACAATCGGCAGCTTCATCGCAGTGATAACGATGTTCCAAACGTGCTAATTAATCAATGGAATGTTCTTTTTTGACTAACACAATTCGAAGGATTTGGTCGTAATAATCGAATTCACTAGCGTGGAAATCATGACGACGGCCTTTTCGTCGATAAACATCGATTTTGCTGCAATCGATAGGGAACTCATATTGGAGTGGGTGAGATACTCGTAATAGTCGGCCTTCCCGGAGAACTCTCATACCAACCAAACTTTCCGTGCAAACGTTAGTTTAGTATTTAAGTATCATTGCGCAAATGTCATATTCATGTAACCAAATATATACTATACCATTGTTGTAATATTATATATTACGATAAGCCCCGATGTGTTCGTTAAAATATTTTGTTTGAAAACTTTTATTAAATATAACATGAAACAAAATCTTTCTTTGAAATAAAACTTGATACTGTAATCTATATTTTCCTTATGGCACATTTCTTTCTCTTCTCTCCTGCTTCATTTATATTGGTTTTCAGATCCGTGGAATCTTATTTATCACACTTTTTCATGAAATCGCCGAATCCGCATGATTTTCTTTTATTTATCTTCTATTACCATTAGTCTTTCTTGTTTCGTGTCCCCTCTCCTTTGAATTTTTTATGAAAGAACGAAGGACCGCAGGCCACATATCGCGAGTCTGTTATTTCTTTTCCTTCCCGTGTTATTTATCAGAGCGGACAGGTAAAAAAGACCCGACTCTCCATCCGCTTCCCCTTAATAGCGCTGTCACACGTTGACGCATACACATGTTGATTTCTTATAAGTCTCCTACTCTTCAGTCCTCACCTATGCCTTTTGTATTGCCATTTACAAACAATACTCATTCTTCATCGGAGGCTAAATTAAAATCCATGCAGCATGGTAATTATATTCTGAATACTTCTCAATAAACTTTCCATTTTCGTCAACATATACTTCTTTCGCTCCTAAAGCCGAACTGATATATATTCTCTTAGATAGTTATTTGCCCTATCCTCCAACATTGATTCTCACTAACGCTAAAGCCGCGTACTGTAACAAGCTGATGGTTCTTTAGTCCTTAAATACTAATGCATCTGTATTTTTCGAGATGGGAATTCATGTGGAACCAGACCTACAGGAACCAGATACAGGTGGAACCAGATCCTGTGTATCCTGTACCCCTTTTATTTCAGGTCTCTGCCTATCTAATGCTTATTATCTTCTACGCAATAGTATATCCTATCAACATAGCTCCATTAATACCCACTTAACTTCAATAAGCTCCACTAGAATTCCACCAAGTTTTCTCTGACCTGGCCATATTTAATTTTTTCTATCCGACCTAACCTCATCATACAAGCTCTACGCAGATACTCTAACCCCTGTCGTTCCTTGTGTCATCATCTTTTTTTCATTTGTACATATTCACTTGAGCAAGGATTCGCCTTGCAAACCTTTCCTCTACCACTGTCAGGCGCGATGCCCGGACGGGGGGCATGTATCCCTTGGGCACCATCCTTCTTTATTTATTGTATATGCTATTACAAGTCCATTGATAAAGATTGTGGAGCTAGCTTTATGTTTTCTTCCTCAACAGTGTTTTTGCGAGAAATTATTCCCAAAACGTTCCACTCTGGGATCAACCGAAATTGCAGCCACCTCACTGTCTTCGGTTCTTCGGTTTCCCAGGATAATCTGATATAGAGAAAATCGAATTGACTTGAGTTAGGCTGGAGGAGTTTAGGGGCACCGCCGGGGATTGAACACGGTCCCCACCTTCACTAGTCGAACGTTCTACCCACTTGGTTATCACAGCCTCCTCTTCATACCGTAGAAGATTTTAATTCATACGTTCATTACCATCTTTTCTCCCAAGTTATCCCTAGATTGCCTTCGAATTATTTCCCTACTATGGTTCCTTTTAAGACAGTCCTTAATAAACGGTGGTGTCTCGAGTTGTTCTCGATTAGTTTCCTAATTCTCCTTGTAAGTGTAGTCCATAAGCCTGTTAAGAAACTAGTTTAATTAATGTTTTTTGGTAGTTTCGTTAATAGGGTGCGTCGATGGCTATGGCCATTTGGCACCTCTTTAACTAATGGAATCATAAAAGTTTCCGTATATAACAAGTCCCCTCCGAGAACGAAAGACCAATTGAAAGACTTTATACCCACCAGCCAGGGTGATTATTATTCGTGGTTTAAAATGTCATTCATGGTACTCCAAGGCGGAATCACTCATTTTTCTTGAATCTACACCAGATTCATAAGGAGTAAGAAGAAATATTATGGCGGCCATCATTTTGACTGATCTCGGGGAAAACATGATGGTAGATTAGTAATAAAAAAATTCGCTTCTTTCTGGTGATTAGCAAAATCGATTTCAGCGCTTCAAGTTTCAAGTTTTAGTGTTAGTTTAGATTTCAACTGC
The DNA here is from genome assembly GCA_011762765.2 of Rhinocypha anisoptera. Classification (NCBI taxonomy): domain Eukaryota; kingdom Metazoa; phylum Arthropoda; class Insecta; order Odonata; family Chlorocyphidae; genus Rhinocypha; species Rhinocypha anisoptera. Next base: position 4,613 of record WURS02002084.1, read on the forward strand.
TTTGTACTTGAAGGTAGAAAATCCATTTCAGTCTGTCTCCCGTTAACTTGTTAAAGTATGCAAAACCTTAATTCTTTTATATTCAGAGGTACGTGTTTTGTTTTGCTTTTATGAGTTTTCCATGAATGTCCACCTCATTTTATTAAACCTATAAGTTATCGAATAAGAATTATTTTTAGCCAATTTAACAATGTTCCACCAGTTTCTATACTTCAAATATTTACGGATTTCGCCGAGTATTGAATATATAATTACTACACTTGTCTTCTTTTATGATTGGAGACCATGGGATTCATATTCTCTCTTCACTTCTGCAGGGGTTTTATTCCAATTTTTTTAACATCTATGTACAAGAGGAAAATGTCGCTTATACAAAATTAATACCTCAAGTTCACTGACCCAATATTAAATAACCCAATTGATGTTTTAATATTCGAAGGAGGGACATTGATATTTTAAGGTTTTAATGTTGAGGCGTTTTTCTGCTCTTTTGGTAGGAAGAATATATGTATTTAACTTTATTGACGTTTTATTGTAAATCGTTTTATTGTACATATCTATAACGCAGTAGTCGACGCACGATGGATCCTACAACGTCCCGGGGAAGAATTTAAATCGTATGATATTTAGATAGTCAATCGGTAGTGCCAATTAGAGAAAATGTTTACCTCAGCTTATTTTCAGTAAAGTCAGAAAGTAATGAACTATATAAGTAATGACTTATAAAACCCATATTTTAACTTTAAGCAATATGAGTCTTTGTTATTTATCTTATAGCATATGATATTTATACCTAAATGTTTCAGAAGTCAATTATTCAATAACAATTCTTATAATTATAACGATAATGATTTTTATCTTCTAAACTGATTATTACAATTATTTCTAATGAGGACTTTCAATTCCTCTGACGTCGGCATCTATGATAAAAAAGGTTGCTTTTGCATGTGAGATTTTGTTTTCTTTTTTGTTATTCTCAGCTGTGGAGTTCGCAGCAAGATGAGTTGGTGTGTGAATCTTAATCCCAATGCAATAACAGGATACCATAATACACGTTAATGGGACATATTTCCAGATTTTTCATGAGATACACTTTAAAATGCAATATCGCAACCGAGAGCCTTTATTAGTATCAGATTACTCTAGATGCTTTCGAGATATTCATTTAGTGGGAAGTTCTCCACCCACCCTTTCCTCTCCAGGGGTTATTTTTACGAGCATTTTTTTCGTAATGATGATGAAACTGGAAAATGATTGAAACTGCGTTCCATGCATAATCCACGTTGACATTCAAGACTTAGCGAGGGGGAATTTTAGACGCTGGTTTCGCCTATTTCATGTTCTGTGGTTTTTTTTTTTTAATTGACAAGAGCGATGTACATTCAGTAGGAAAGGTTTCCTATTGGAATACATGGCTGCGTAAAACAAATTCGAATGATTTGGAGCGGGCGCAATTCTATCTTTTTCTCTGTCCCCCGTCTTCTACCGGAGCTGCACCGGGTGACGTACGGAGATCGAAATTATTTTCAGGACGCGTGAAGATTTCATTCCAAAGTCACGTTTCGAGCAGAGTGCATTTCACGTTCATAGGTTGAGTGGTTTACACACCGTGTTATTTTCCAAGTTGGCAGTTTATTTTTAGATCGAAGCTACCGGCCTTTAAATTTCACGCATTCTACACACGATATTTACGGTGAGTGATCTTTCGAAAAATCCAGCCGAATGAAAAATTTTGCTGTCATCGAGTGGGCTTCAACTCCTGTTCCAATCGATTTTTCGATGCGAAATTCTGAATGATCTCACCGAGTAGACGTCAAAATTATTTTTTCAATATTTCCAACTGACGACTGTAGCAGAGGAAATAATCCTATTGAGTTTAGACTGAAAAAAATTAGATGTTGTGCCTTGGTGAAAAATATTTAAAAAGATATTCGAAACACGTGATATGTACAATTTACTCAATGATGGTGATTGATAGAGGCGTTTGTATTCATGTGGAATTTTATTAATTTGGACAGTTCTAATTCAAATAAATCTGTCGTGAGGACATCATAAAGTGATATATGTATTTATGTGCAAACAGGAAGAGGCATGGAGACTAATTTAGTGAGAAAACTGTCAGTACCATATACATTTATGCATATTATTTTCACTCATGAAGTACACAAAAAGAAGATGGATTCTGCTTTGAAAAACACTCTCTTTTATATGTTTGGAATATTTTTTAACCCACAAAGAAAAACTGTTTGGAATTGGGTAGTGAAATCAAACACGTTTTACGGATAGTTTATGATAACATTCAGAAATGATTAAATTGCACGGAAATAGTGGTTATCCGGAAGTATACCAATTTGTAGTATTTACGAAGACCAGCAGAAGTAAGAAAAATTATAAAAATATTGGCGAGATAAAGGGAGTTTTTGCCACTAATTTAAATTATGTATCACCATCATCGTCACAAGTTATCACCCGAAAATAGTTTTGTAACAGCTTTCCAAAATATTCTGCTATCTACCAAACTCTTCCCAATTTGTAGTTCCTAACTCTTCAACATTCTCCATTATTCTGTCTCAGACCACCTATGGCCTATCTCTAGGATTTTCCCCTCCTAAGATCCTTTCCAATTTCGTTTTTATTAAATTAAATGCCTCAATATCTATCCTATTACTTTCCTTCTTATTGTAAGTATACCCTCATCATAATGGCCCCTTTCGTTGGCCTTTCGGAGTACTTCTTCATTAAGCCTTCCTTATTATTGGTAATCGTTGGTATGTAGTTATCGTTGTTAAATAGTTGTCAAACGCCGAGCGGGTTAGACTGGTGGGTAGCGTGCTCGCCGGCTAACCCAAAGGTCCCGGGTTCGAGTCCCGCCCAGGTCATGGGTGTTGTGTTTGTCCGATAGGGTTTTATCTATGGGTTCAAGAGGTGCGAAATTACCGTAGCCGTCGAAGCACCCTATAGACAAAAAGACCACCACCACTAGTTATCAAACAGAGAAGGCGCAACCGGTAGGGAGGGACGTTGCTCAGTTCTTTTTTAATCACCATCGTAAGTTTGCAAACCGAAGATTGCAGTTCTCCGATCTTCAATGATTTAAAAATAAAAAAGAATCTTACTCATTGTAATCCACCTTTGACTTCTCGCTTTTTTTTTTACAGTAACACAGTCGGATAACAAATAACTATTTGAAACAAATAACAAAAATTATTTGAAAATAGGTCTGTGTATTAATTTTTCAGTCGTTTCAAATGTCGAAAAAATGACGGTTTCGAATTTATCTTTATCAGTTCTCCATTGGTGTAGGGGATTTCGCTTTGTATTAAAGAGAGGGTTTTAACTTGTGCAGTAGAGTTTCAGTATGGAGTTTGGAATTATCATCTTTGATGTCTAAGCATTTGGGGTTATTTTTATCAATTAATTATTATTATAGGATAAAATATATATTATTAGTGAAAAAATAATTTTATGATTTCAGTGAATTAGGTATTTTAGGTTCCTGTTAACAGGTTTTGAACGCTCACCTGATGCTGTGATTAGTTCGCGCGTCTGAGCACATGCGAGAGTCGGACATTGCAGGTATGAAAACTCAAACTCTAACATTCACAGCAACGATACACTGAATATGAAATGTTCATCTATATGCAATGATTTATTCCAATAGGAAATAAATTGAGGCCAATCAACTGGCAGTTTTGCTGATTCACTCTTCTATATTTCTTTATTTACACTCTTGCATCTATTTCCTAAATTCGGAATTTAAAATAAGTAACAAAACCGTATATAAAAATTTATTCTTCCATTATGACTTTAATAATATTGGAAATATTTTCATTTATACGATGAGTTTGTCAACGATCACATGTCTATATTACTTGATGATATATGTGGGCAGTAGCATCGTGGGAAATAATGTTTCCACGTTTTCTTGAAAAAAAAGAAACAAAATCGGCATAATCTGATATAATTTTACCTATTAAAAATTGAAATTAATCGTGATGATTTTTATAGTTTCACAATTAACTATATCTTACCAGAGGTGGTACTATGCTCATCCTTTGTAATTAGTTGACGTTTAATATTTAATTTTTGCCTACTGAGTTTGGAAGTACCGTGGTTTCGTAATTCGACGTTCGGGGAAACATTCTGTAACTGACATATCTATGTCTGCATGTCCAAATTATTAAACATTTTTTATATGATTTAACTCAATATTGTATTAAAATGGTAATAAAAATATAGTCTCCGAATCATGGTATTCAAATGGATGAAATATAAGGGCAGGATGCAGGCATAAAAATTCACGTATGGAAGTCAAATTTTTCTTTGAAAAGTTTGGTAAGTATCAAGGTACAATTGGATAGTATACAGATGGGAAAATTTAAGGAGTCTGAGGAACTTTATTAAACTTAAAAACATTTTTGGGTAATGAAATAGCATTGTGTTTTCACTACAGACCTATTTTTTATGCAAGCGATCAGTGTTGCCTGCCACTCTGTAATTCCTGGCAGATAGTACCTAAATTAAGTTCATAATTTAATTTTATTGAGTTTTTAAACATGATTTGCATAAAACAAGCCAGTTGTACTAAACGTGCTCTCATTTTCTAATAGAAAAAGGGCTCTTCTTAACTTTTTAATATTTTAAGAATCGTTGATATGACCATTCATTAGTTACTGTATTAATTACGTGACATTTAAATTGCTTAAATTAAATTAAGAATTTCTTTTTCGTAAACATATTTCAATAGGTATTGGGACAAATATTCCAGATAACCGTTTACTAAACTGTGACTTTTTTCAAATAGGTTACCTTAAAGATTTTTTTTTTTTAACAAAGCCATATTTTTAACGCAATAGTGTTGCGCCTGGTATAAGGTGTTTTTAGATAAACGCTTTCGCGCACTCCCTCGGTTATCGATGTATAGTAGAGAGGTCTCACCGTTTCGCTTAATATCTACGGCGCTCGGTATCGAATCACCCTGAAGAGATTCACTTAGGCTATCGCGGTCACGGTACCGTCGGTATGGGAGGTATGACCATTGATATACCGGTATGGGCTACGGTTTTCGCGAAAGACTTGCTACTCTTCGCTGAAACGCGGTCAGCTTGACTCCTCCCCCCGCCAGCCATTGATCGTTAGTGCCAGTGTCCTCTCCAGGTTTGCTCTTAATGCCGCTCCCAACCTCTTTAATCCTTGTCTTCCACAACCCACTCTCACGCCCTTCTCAGTGATGACTTCAGAGCGTTGCATTTGTTGTATCATGTTGCAGCGAAAGTCAAGGGTTGCCTGGCACGGGGGCACCGTCTCCCAGTCGTGATTTTTGGTATTTTCCATGCAGACTCTATTAATGGCTTAATGCCAGTGATCGAAATGGCGCGCTGCACCTTGGAGCATCTGCTGGGGTAATTCCAGATCCTGTAATATCTGATTGAATGGTCCTCTCAATTGTTGTCAAATTCTTTTCTTAATGGACTTCGGGTCGACAGCATTCCTTAGTTTACGGTACTAATACTACGACAATGACCACAATTACTACCAAACCTAAATTTCACCATTAGAGGTTATTATAACGAAGGGTAATCTAACAGTTAAGGCAGGTTTTTTAAGAACTCCAGATTGCCGAGGCCCCGACTCAACATAAATCCCGCTTCAACACTGAAATCCACCTAGGAGCTTTTATCTTATCTAAAATACTTATTTTCTCCCTCCATTAAAGTCTTTCATGTCTATCAATTTCCCTCTTATTTTAGTGCACATCAACGTTACATTAAAGTTACCTTTCTAGTAATTCATAACTTTCTGAGAGGGAGACGGTTTACAAAACACTTTTCCCGAGACTATGATGATGGTAAAGGGTAAATACCGGTTAAGATACGTTTTCGATGAATTTCAATGTGGAACTACCGAGCCCGAGATTTAAAATAAATCCCTCTTGAAGATTGCGTACTTCTAACCAGCTGTCATTCCCCGGGACTGTGGGAAAAATTAGAAAACAGAAGAGAGAAGGGAAGTAATCGTTAATGCTCATCGGACGGCAGTAAAAATGCCAATATTCTGTAAAAGATCGGAGAGAAAAATGGGTTTATTTTATCGGAGTGGTTGCGAGAACAAGGAATGCGTTGAATATACCTTGGAGCTGGGATCAACTTTATATTGACATTCCTTCTTCATTCGAAGAAACGGTGAGGAGTCGTAGACGTTGGTCACGAGAATCCAGGATGTTTATTAATGCGCATTTTTAATTACATAAATGTTGACGAACAAACGTAACTATGATTCTCACAAAGGCAGTACTGCGTAAAATAAAAAAAAATAAGGTGTCAGAAATAGAGGTAACATTTTTAATTGGAGGTTAATGAACTCTCTCCCGAGGCAGTTTCAATCGGTCAGCCAGTCTGAATTTGAAATTATGCTACGCAGATGGGAATTCTTGGAGAAGAGTTTTGCAGAGTACAAATCATTGGAAGGTGACGCTCTTCCACATTCACGATCAATTGATCTCCGTGTGCGGTTTATCGATTGCGGTGTACTCGAGAAGCGATCGTTTCGGGGAGATTGAACTCGCTCGCGTGAATCCGTGGCGCATGATACCCGACGGAGAAATTTCCCCCGACCGCTGCTGAGGCGCCGGAATGAGTGTTGCTTCGCAGTTGGTTGGACGTGCGCTGCTTTGGCCGGTCCGTCCTTGAACTTACTGCTTCATTTTTAGGTCATTCACAATCCGCATCGCACGATTAAGAGTTCCCTCCTTCCGATCCTTCCATCTTTAGCCGCTCGCCACCGAACTACGTCGCCTCAATTTCCTCCCCTCCCTCCCACTTGGTAACCCACTTACTATCGGCTCGCGGTGATGTAACTCTTTTAAACCTGATGCCCATGTCGAAACACCTTCCCCATCTTTGAATTTCACTCCGGCTCGCATTTTTTTAAGTTCAACGATCCGTCGTAGAAGGCGGAGGATAAGACCCCACCCCCACTAGAATCCATGTATGGAATAACACGAAAACAGCCTTTGAATATTCATGTAGGTGAAGTTTTAGAAAAATTAAGGTCTTCGTTGCCAGGCTATAGTTTTTTGCAGTTGAGGGTGGGAAGATCTGTAGCGCTATTGGATTGCCGTTCGAGTATAACTTGAATATGATGGGACGACATTTGCAGGCTTTGGTCATATTATTTCGGCAGGCAGGGTTTACCAGGGGTTGTGTTAGCCCAGTGGGTAGAGAGCTCGGATACTTGTACAGGTGACCCAATTTCAAGGCCTGGTGACATATCTGGAGTTATTTTTCGGATACCGGAGAATCTTCATGGGAGACCGCAGGAGGCACATGGGAGGGAACCGTCCCCTCTACTCTGTTGTGAGAATTTTTACGCGCCGCAGGGATTCGTATTAGGTTAGCTCTCTCCACCCTCACCCTTCGTCTCGTCCTTAGGGTTGTAGAGTGTGGTTTGAGTATTGGATCTGGCACGGTACAAGATCCCTTGTTAGTGAACTTTAAAATATTTTCACCTATCCCTTAAACTCACCTAAGGAAGTCCCCAGGCGGAAGTCGAGCACTCCAGTCGCCAGACCACTGTGCCACCTTTACCATTGTCTGTATTCAGAAAAACGTCTATTCTATATTTGAAAGAAAATCATCAGGACTCATTAGCTAACATTTTTACGGCAAATAAAATATTTCAAATACACACCGGGTTATGTCAACATGAGCCAGTCAATCGCATAACTACTCAGCTGCATATCCTCTCGCGCTTCGAAGTGCAGAATGCCATGTTGATGCCCATTGAGTTCTCCAACATAGCAATATTGGAACTTTCAGTAATGCATTTTCAATATTAATCCTTCAGAAAATAGAGCACTTATCATTCGTGTAATCATTGCCGTCGAATCGAAGTTTGATGGTACCTTTGTTGATCTTTGGCCTGAAAATATAATAATGCTTTACTCTCCATTGTTTTTATAATGAAAACAATGATCGAAGATAAGAATATTACTCATACTATATGGTGTTCCATTAGCCATAATTCTATAAAAATGATGGTTTTTTAAAAAATAACTCTTATATTTCCACAAAAGATTGTGGATCTTTTGTGGAAATATAAGAGTTATTTTTAAAAAAACCATCATTCTATCATGGATTTCCACCAAGTGACGGCCTC